>JAINUG010000167.1:352500-620000 GCA_029706075.1 Aldrovandia affinis
GGCAAGTCTCATTTGCCACCACGATGAACAGTAATCTTGTGGTGTCTGCATGTCCATGGAAATCAATAGGCATTCTGAGCCTTCTGTAAACAATATTATCATGAAAGTCCTCACAGAAATCAATGCACAGTGACACATTTGAGGAATGCTAATGTGAAAAGAATTGGTATAAGATGTTGCTTTGAAGTGATTTATTGTCCCATCTCTCTGGACTTTAAAGTTTGGCCTGTCAATGACCGCCCCCCCCCCTTCTCCAGCAGTGGACTGACTTTCTGTTTGGTGTGGCACCGTAAGGTTGCCTCGTGCTCAAACCCTGCCCTCATTGACCATCTTCCATGTCTGCAGCTCTTAGCAGAGCCAGCGTTTATGTGTCATCACCACACCGCCCCACAAGGGCTGGCTCTCTCATTCCCGTCTGGAGAGAGAAAGAGGGAGAGTAACGGTCAAATTGGCTTTTTACCAAGTCATCGCACCATACATTACATAAAAATCTGTAGGTGTGGTGTAGGGGGTACCTATACCTACACCATACCTAGAGCAGTTCTGTCAGACATGGGCACTGACAGTAAATCTGGATAAGACTGAAACTATGGTCTTCCAGAAAAAAGCCAGGTCTCAGGGAAACAGGTACCACTTCACCTCGGGAGCCAACGCCCTGGAGTGCACCACCAACTATACTTACCTGGGTCTGGTGATTAGTGCTTCAGGGAGCTTCAATATGACAATAAATGCATTAAGGAACAAAGCATGCACAATCAATTAAAAAAAAACGATCTCTAGATTCAACCCCCCCATTAAGATCTGGCTGAAATTATTTGATAGTATTATTCAGCCCATCCTCCTTTATGGAAGTAAAATATGGGGGCCCCTGTTAAACACCAAATTATGGGATAAAAATCTAATTGAAAAATTCCACCTAGAATTCTGTAAAACTGTTACATATTCACAGAAATACCCCTAATAATGCGTGCAGGGCTGAATTAGGCCAATTCCCCCTTATTCTTCCTATTAAAAAAAGAGCTATCAAATTATGGGTTAATCTAAACTGGGCTGCCCACACTGCTACCAGCCAACTGGCCATGGAATACCAAAGTGTACACAATGTACACAAAGTTACACCAGCAACATTTAAAAACATTAACTCAACAAACAAAAATGTGTACACTGATGATTGGCTTGAAGAAACAAAATCAAACAATAAATTAGACATGTACCGAACTCTAAACAGAGACTAATCCCTTGCAGAATATCTTGTCAGAATAAAAGACCCAAAACAAAGGCACACATTGACGACGTACAGACTCAGTGACCACAGCCTTGCCATCGAAACAGGCCACCACAAAAACACCTGGATGGCTAAAGAGAACAAGCTGTGTGATCACTGTAACCTGGCAGAGGTGGAAACTGAGGCCCACTTCCTACTCACCTTCCCCATGTACCTCCCCATCAGAGATACATACTTCCCCAAATTATCTGCCCTAATAAATAAATATCAAGACCTATCAGACTCACAAATTAAAAATAATCCTTGGGGTGGCAGCTCAATACTGTACATCTCTACCTGCCATAATTTGAGAGAGGGTGTGGGCTAAATGTTCTATGTATCCGTCTCATACATGGAACAGATGTTCCATAATCTGTTTGTTAAAACGCTGTAATGTGGGGTACATATGCATGGGAGGGGGAAGGTTACCTGTATGTTTTGTTGTTTTTCTCCTTGGTTGTTGTTCTTCTCACATATGTATTTTTATGATTTAGCAACACAAGTTCACTTGTCATGCAAATAAAGCCATTTTGAATTGAATTGAATTGAGAGAGGGAGATAGAGAGGTGGATTGAGAGAAAGAGAGAGAGAGAGGCAGAGAGAGAAAGAAGTCCTGGATGGGAAGAGGAGTATGTGTGTCCATTGTGTAAGTAAAAGTGAAGGATTAATCTGCTCTGGGGTCAGGATCCTCAGCAGTGTGGAGGCCATGAGGGAAACAAGCCAGATGCAAATAGGAGTAATGATGGGTGTGTGAACGTGTATGTTTATGTGTTTGTGTTTATGTGTGTGTGTGTGTGTGTGTGTGTGTGTGTGTTTGTGCGTATTTGTATGTATGTGTGTGTGTGTGTGTGTGTGTGTGTGTGTGCTTCAGGAATAAGAGAGATGAGAATCTACAATGATTGTTTCTGGAAAAGCACAAACGATAGCAGCACAGACATCCAGAGAAAAACAGAGAGAGTAAACTCTGAAGACTGATTAAATTGTTAAAATGGGGATAAACCAACATTCAAAAGGGCAGTAGAAGGTAAAAAATGCTAATTGATCCCATCTTAGACACAAATCAGAAAAGGGTCAAATATTGATTCATTTATTCATTATTCAATATAGCAGCACACGCCCTACATATTTCAGTAAAATATTTCTGTATTCTGTTTGAGACTCCACAGTCCAAGGAAAACCAGTGTGGGGATTTAACAGCCAAGAAGCACTCCTGTGCCAACGTATTTGCAGGCTCAACAGCTCAAACTGGGTACAAAAACTCGAGGCCAACTCGAACACAACTCGAACGGAATAGGAAACAAATCAGCCAGAGAGGGTTGAAGCTCCAGTGCATGAATTAGTTCAAAAAGAAAAGGGATGGCTTTTGGAGTGCACAAGGCGGCGCTGTTTAAACCATGAATCAAAGCGCATCTCGCTAACGGGGCCCTTGTCTGTGCTGCATCGCGCATTGGCCACGCGCACACAGCTCAGTGATCACCAAGGTCCTCCAAAGCCACGGGGCTGCCAGAGAGAGCAGGACTTATCGCCTGGCTCTGCTGCGCGTGGCGCCCGCGGAAGGACCCCATGGCAGCGACACACTTTCGTTCCGCCACAGATGGGATGGCGTGAGAAACCCCTGGCTCTCCGTCTGGCACCGGGAGAGGGAGTCTTCTGCCTTCCTTGAGCTCTCGGATATGAACGGACCGCTAATTCTCCTGGACGCCATGGCAACTAGCACCCCTTCTGCCTTGCTTGATGCCCACCTTCCCCTCTGCCTGCCTGACTGTGTGCTCCCAGGTCACTTCCAAACAGGCCTGGGTGTCTGTGTATGAGTTCTCATCTATGCATGCACACACACAAATAAACACCGGCACACACAATGGCCGTCGGGTCAAATGTTGCAACCTCTTTCAGTAAGCATCTGCAGCTGGAGGGTTCTTGCATGCGCCAGCGAGCCAGTGACTATTTGACCCCCTACAGGCCACGCACAGTACTACAAGAAAGAGTACCCTACAGGCTGAGGCCAACTGTGCCCTGTCGCCTCAGACACCCAGTAACACCTGGCTTGTGACATAGCCAAGGCTCGAGCCTGCAACCGCAGGACCCAGCCTGAACTCGTGTTTTCTACTTGGCCCAAATTCATTGAACATCTTACACCAAAATGTAAAATCTCTTTCACAGGAAAATGCCAAGTATATAATATCCCTTAGCTTCTTACAATAATAAAATCATGTGTGTGGCCTGTGGCTGCTTGTGAAGCACTGGTCTAATCCTAAAAGCAATTTCTCTGTGACTGACTGTGGAGAATAGGTCAGAAAAACACAGGAGGCGACGACAGTTCGAGGCTACGAAGGAAACAACAGCTTCTACTCTGAAAAGAGTGTAGAAACGCAGCCCCAAAATGAAAGCCATTCAGGATGTCTGTACGGGGAGGTCTCGTTGCTCTGTGTCATTCTATTGCAGTCCCTTATCGGCCGAGTTGTTAAAGCTCTACAGAAAAGTGTCCCTTTTTGTTTTTCCTCTCAGCCGGCTCTAATTTCCACTCACTCGGCGGAAGACGCTTATGTACTGCGGTGAAATCTATGCACACTGGCTTTCTCCGAATGTAAACAAACATAAAGCATTGCTTCAGAAGAGAATGTCTTTGTTGTGCTAATATCACATCCCCTCAAACAATGCTCGTGCACAAATCTCTGTGGATTTGTCTTGATTTTGAGCTGTCCAACACGCCGACTCACCCTCTTAAAGTGTCACTTTACCAGAGCTTTAGCGGAGTTCACGTGATGCCATCGTACTGTGATTTGAAGTGGTTCAGGAGCTGTTCGTTCTGTTCATGTGGTGATAACAGGGCACGATACGTACACAACAGCAGAGTATATCATTTTAACCACCCCTTTATTGCTTGTCATTCTGAATTATGTTCAGGATATAAAAAAAGAGAGAGAAGGAAAATGCTGTAACTATTACAATTGAAAGTGCTGTGTTTTTGGAGCAGCTCAACAACAGGATGCATGTATGGTATTGTACACATTTTGCTGAAGGGGTTTTGTTAGGTTTCCTAATGGGGGGGGGGGGGGTGAGTGCTGCAGCTTATTTTGATGTGGGTACTGAGCGGTCTCTCGCATAAAAGCCACTGGCGAGTACAAGAATGCATGGTCTAATGCACCCGTATTTGGTTGGTCCTGTACAAGTGCAAGCTGCCTATCAGGGACGCGATTCGAAATCCGTCTCTGGCAGAACGGCTTGGCTGTTAGCTCCGATCGGGAGGGGGAGGGTGAGTCGGCACAAACTCCCTGTGAAGCACGTAAGGGATCAGTGAGTTCCGTCTCGAAGAAGGCGAATCATCGCCAGCCTCCGGGAGTAGCTTGCCCTGTAGAGACGGGTGGCGAGTTTGTGGGGGAGGGTTAATCGAAATAAATAAAGGGTATAATTGGCTTCCAAATTGGGGAGAAAAAAACTGGGAAAAATCTGAAAAACATTATTATAAAAAAATTATGCATGGCCATCAGCAGTGTACCTGGACCACGATTTTGAATGTAATGTGACTAATGGACTGATATGTTTGCCCCTGCACTGGCAGGCACAACTCCCAGTGAACACGGCACCCCCATCTCTCACCAGACGCACAAGTGCTCCACACCTCCTTCATGAATACACGTTATTGTAAACAGACTGCAATTCATCAAGAGGAATGTTCTTCTGCAGGGGTTTGAGTGTGCCTGTGTGGAGTGGGTGTGTGCGCCTGTGCGTGTATCTGTGTATGTGTGTGTGTGTATACGTCTCTGTGTGTGTGTGTGTGCATGTGTGAATCTGTATCTGTGTGTGTGTATGTGCGTGTGTGTGTGCGCGTGTGTTTGGGTGCCTGTCTGTGTAAATGCATGTGTATGCACACGTGTGGCAGCATGCGTTTTCTGTGCTGATTTGTTGTTTTGTCCTTACGTAGGGCTGAAACGAGTTCATGGAAATAAATTTCACACTAGACTTCAATTTTCCTGGTATTATGGAAAAAGCAGCAATGAAAAAAGCACATATTACTAAATTGTGATGTTATCACTAAACATATTATTAAAGATTAAAGATTATACAGTGGTATAATAAGTATTCACCCCCTTTGGCATTTTTCTTACTAAAATGTGGATCAAAATGGATTTAATTAAAGCCAAAATGCACTTAGCAATAGCAAGATTGATAATCTCTGAACTGCATTGCTGAACATCTAGATGAGAACGGAGGGTGAGCGCGTGAGTGAAAGATGCGATGCGGTAATTAGGATGACTGGCCAGAGTCCGGTGTGGAGGGCAGATGGTGCTGGAGCAGACCATTGGGGGAGCAGTGTGTGGCAGACAGGATCAGCTTTATAGATCTCCACCAGACCTGTTATAGTAGAGACTGGACAGAGCTCCTTCTCTCTAATGAATGAGAAGCCAACAGCTAACTGTGAAAGCTCAGCTAGTCCACAATGGAAATATTGTCTCTGGCCTTTCGTAATCGCCTGTTACATTGTGCCAAATCACGATGCACAGAACACTGGAATTGATTAATACAATATTAATATCATTTTTATAATGAATACTTGTTTTTTTTCAAATGGATAAAAGTCAAGCTGAAGGACTGCATGTAAAGTCTAATGATTACCTCGTGATTGAAGCCTGTGGTGGAAATGTGATGGAGCAGACTGGAACCTTCAGGAGGAAACGACACAGTCAGTCTGCTCTACCTTATGCAAGCTTGCTCTTACAGAGGAAAACAGGATCAAACATTATACTCAAGAGACAACTTTGGCACCCCCCCCCCATTATTTTCCCTGCGGATTGGGCAGTGGGTGGTAGGACGAACATGCGCACACTCCGATAACAAAATGAATGAGACCCGTAGTAGTCCTCGACCTCGACTGTAAAAGACTGTCTCCTTTAATAACACTTGATCCCGCTAATGCTCCTCTTAGCATGGTGGCTCAAATTGCCAGACGAAATGTGCTTTTTAGCGCAGCAGGGCTTTCTGAATATTATGTTCTGTCCACGCTCTGAATGCTCCGCTGTCTCATAATGGTTACAGAACAACATCCCTAGGAGTGGAGGAGAGAACACTTTGAGCTGCATTTCAATGTATGAAAGGTGCTATATAAATAAAGCTTATTATTATTATCCGTATTATTAGCTCATAATAGTACTTCACCACCCCTTGGTTGTTTGTACTATTCTGGTTGCTGCATATAGTAGACTAGAATACTTTATTATCCCCATTGAGGTTTTTTTGTAACATGGCACATTTACAAGCATAGATTTATACAAAGAGACACATGGAAAAGGCTTAATGTACACTGCCTGTCCCCCCAAAAAAGTCACACACTCTAATATTTAGTTGGACCGCCTTTAGCTTTGATTACGGCACACATTCGCCGTGGCATAGTTTCGATAAGCTTCTGCAATGTCACAACATTTATTTCCGTCCAGAGTTGCATTAATTTTTCGCCAAGATCTTGTATTGATGATGGGAGAGTCAGACCGCTGCGCAAAGTCCCAAAGATTCTCAATGGGGTTAAGGTCTGGACTCTGTGGTGGCCAATCCATGTGTGAAAATGATGTCTCATGCTCCCTGAACCACTCAGAGCCAGTGAGCCAATTTGAGTCAGATGAATCGTGGCATTGTATCTTGGAATATGCCCGTGCCATCAGGGAAGAAAAAATCCATTGATGGAAAAACCTGGTCATTCAGTATATTCAGGTAGTCAGCTGACCTCATTCTTTGGGCACATAACGTTGCTGAACCTAGACCTGACCAACTGCAGCAACCCCAAATCATAACGCTGCCCCCACAGGCTTGTACGTTAGGCACTAGGCATGATGAGTGCATCACTTCATCCGCCTCTCTTCTTACCCTGATGCGCCCATCACTCTGGAACAGGGTAAATCTGGACTCATCAGACCACATGACCTTCTTCCATTGCTCCAGAGTCCAATCTTTATGCTCCCTAGCAAATTGAAGCTGTTTTTCCCAATAAGCCTCACTGACAAGTGGTTTTCTTAAGGCTACACAGCTGTTCAGTCCCAATCCCTTGAGTTCCCTTCGCATTGTGCGTGTGGAAATGCTCTTACTTTCACTATTAAATATAGCCGTGAGTTCTACTGTTGATTTTTTCCGATATGATTTCACCAAACTGATGATTTAAGTGATCGCCGATCACAATCATTCAAGATTTTTTTCCGACCACATTTCTTCCTCGAAGATGATGGTTCACCACTATCCTTCCAGGTTTTGGACAGTTCTTAACCCAATTTTAGTAGTTTCAGCAATCTCCTTAGTTGTTTTCTTTGCTTGATGTAGGCCAATAATTTGACCCTTCTGAAACAGATTAACATCTTTTCCACGACCACAGGATATGTCTTCCGACATGGTTGTTTAAGAAATGAGAAGCTACTCACTGCATCAGTTAGTGTCAGGAACGGTGTCGGAAAACCAGGCGCGGACCCAGAAATGCAATAATATATTTTATTGCATAAACAACAGGCGATGTTCAAACAGGGGTAATCAGAGCAATGCAGGGATCCAAAGAATGGTCGGGGACAGGCAGAGGTCATTCCGGGCTTCAGGGGTATCAGGGGCTGGCAAGGCGTAGTCAGTGGGCAGGCGAAGGTTGAAAACGTGAAAGCAGTCCAGGGAACACAGGGAGGAGCGGGAACGAGACTGAGATCAAGACGAACACAAACATGATGAAACAAAACGCGGGGAAACAGAGAAAACGCTGGAGAGTAGTGTAAGCATACGCAAAGCACAAGACAATCTGGCAACGAACATGGGAAAACACACAGCTTAAATACATTTAGACATAACGAGAAACAATCAGGAATTAACAGGAATGCAGCTAACTGCAATCAGACACATGAGGAACAGGTGAAAAAGATAATACAATGACAAGACTGGGAACAGGTAAGTGAAAGTGAAAACACGGACCAGACAACCAGGAAAACATGGAATAAATGAAAACACCTAATTACGGGGAACACGAACACGAGACGTGACAAGTTAGGGTTAAATAACTTGTTGCCAGCCAAAACATATTAATCACTGCAGTAATTATCCAATGGAAGGCTCTTACTGTTACGACTGATACACGGGCTGGACCCAGACGCAGGACACTGACACAGGGGATGAGATAAGGTGAGGGTATTTATTATATATATACACAATGACTGGCGCAGGGGAACAATGGTGAGGGCAGACGAAGGAGGCAGGCAAGGAAGTGGGCAGGCCGGGAAGCTGGCTGGCAGGCAGGCAAGCAGGGAAGCTGGCTGGCAGACAGGCAAGCAGGGAAGCTGGCTTGTAGGCAGGCAAGCAGGGAAGCTGGCTGGCAGGCAGGCACGCAGGGAAGCTGGCTTGTAGGCAGGCACACAGGGAAGCTGGCTTGTAGGCAGGGCAGGGAAGCTGGCTGGCAGGTAGGGAAGGTGGCTTGGCTGGTCCGTGGGCAGGCAGGCAGGATGGCAAACGAATAAACGAACAAACAGACAGGCGAGAGGTAAACCACTGAAGCTGAGAGACAGAACGATCTGACAAGGAATGAAGGAGAAACCAGGGTTGATATACACTGCAGGGCTGATGATAATTGATGGCAGGTGAGTAGACAGCGCAGGTGTTGCAGATTTGTTGTAATCAAGGAGGGAGCCAGAGAATGCAGAGGAGGAAGCCGCGCCCACATCACACAGACAAACACAACAGGGAGAACAGGAATACAGGGAAAAGGGAAGGGAAAAACGCGAGGAAACATAAAAATAAACAAAGTTGCGGCCGTGGCTTACCTATTTACTTAGTTAAATCCAGGTGGGGACTTTTTTTTGGGCCAGGCAGTGTATACTAGAAAGGTAAAAAAAACTATGTACACTATACAATGTAAGGCACGGATGAGTACAGAAGTGCATTTCTTTTTTTTTAACCAAGGTTTATTTTTGAGTTTTCTTTTTTCCATTACATTTACAGGCACCTGCATACATTATTACAAGGTTTTCAGAACAGTTTCCCCAATCCCCCCCACCCAGCCCACCCCCCCTCTCCGCCTCCCCTTCTACCTAACCCACCCTCCCCCATATTGCGGTTTGGTAGGATTAGTGAGTGTAAGGACTAAGTAAAAGGGGAAAAATATATATATGTAAAAGGTAAAAAAAAAGTTAATTAAGAGGGATAGGGGAGGGGATGGGAGGAAGAAATACAGACAGAAGAAGAAGAGAAAATAAAGATAATAATAATATTTTTTTTAAACTCTCCTGGTTTAGGCAAGAGCCCGAGCATCAAGACTCTCTACGAAGCTCAGAAAGGGCTGCCATGTGGTATAAAATTTGGAAACCGATCCTCTAACAGTGTACCTAATTTTTTCCAGTTTCAAAGACTGCATTACCTCATTAATCCAGTGAGTAAATGATGGTGGGGTAGTCTCTTTCCACCAAAGTAGGATCAACCTTCTTGCCAGTAAGGTGGCATAGGCTAGAGAGTTAGCTTGGGTAGTGGACAGGGTCTGTCAAGACTCCAAAGATTGCCGTCAGAGGAGAGAACTCCAGAGGCTGCTCAAATATGCTGGATAACATTTCAAAAATGGAATGCCAAAATGAGTTTAATTTAGGGCAGGTCCAAAACATGTGTGCAAGTGTCGCTGGAGCTTGTCTACATCGGTCACAGGTCAGGTCCAGATCTGGCGGGACTTTAGCTAATCTAACTTTGGACCAATGAAGGCGGTGGACAATTTTGAACTGAAGTACAACATGCCTAGCGCATATCGAGGAGGAGTGGACCCACTTCAGGAGTGAGTCCCAAGCCCCCTCTGGTATTGTCATACCCAAGTCCTCTTCCCAATGGTTTTTTAGTGATAATAGGGGGGCTGAGTTAAGGGTGCTCAGCTTGCAAAAATTTTTTAAACCTCTGTTTAGGATTGAATCCAATGGAGTATTAGTGGGGCATGCTGGGAACTGGGGCCATACGGCTTGTACAAAGTTGCGAACCTGCAGATATCTAAAAAAGTGAGATTGTGGCAAGTTGAATTTTTCAGTCAGCTGAGTGAAGGAACCAAAAATGCCATCAGTATACAGGTCCCTCAGAGAGACAAGACCCCTTTCCCTCCAGAAAGTAAAGGCGATATCTGACAGGGAGGGGCAAATAAGTGGTTGCTATCTATAGGGGCCAAAGTAGAAAGGGTCGTAAGGTCAAAGGCCTGTCTGAACTGCTTACAAATTTGAACAGATTCACAAACGATAATATTCGTTGTAAATTTTGAAATGGATCCAGGTAGAGGGAGCGAGGAACAGAGAAGAGCTTTAAGGGAAACTGTAGAACTGGAGGTCTCTAAGGTCAGCCAGGGGGGTGTTTCAGAGTCGTCAATTGGAGATTGCCAAAAGGACATGTTCCTTATGTTAGCTGACCAGTAATAATATTGGAAGTTGGGTAATGCCATTCCCCCTATATCCCAAGGTTTTTGGAAGACAGTCTTACATATTTTTTTGTTCCAAATAAATGATGCCATCAATTTATCCAGAGAGGTGAAGAAGGATTTTGTGATAAAAACTGGGACACATTGAAAGAGATAAAGAAACCTGGGCAGTATATTCATTTTCACGGAGTTGATACAACCTGCGAGAGTAAGAGGCAGAATTGACCAGCGGTTAAGGTCTTGCTTTGTGCGGTCCAATAGAGGGAGGAAATTATTTTTAAAGAGATCTTTGAATTTACGCATCACCGAGATACCCAAGTAAGTGAACTTATTTGAGGATACTTTAAAAGGCAAGGAGCTAAAGGAACATTGAGCTGCAGCAGAATTAATTGGAAATAGTTCACTCTTGTGTAGATTGAGCTTGTAGCCTGAAAGTTTCCCCAAATCTTTAAGCAAATTACACACAATGGGGAGGGATGACAGAGGGTCCGAAACATACAAAAGCAAATCGTCTGCATAAAGGGAGACTCAACTGCGTTGATCACTTCGCAGAGCAATGGCTAGGGCAGGGGTCTTCAACTCCAGGCCTCGAGGTCCGCTGTGTCTGCAGGTATTTGCTCCAACCACGCACTACACCACCTGATTTAGAATAATTAGTTTACCTCCTTGGTCCAGGAGGCGAGCTAATTAGTGAAATCAGGTGGTGTAGTGCGTGGTTGGAGCAAATACCTGCAGACACAGTGGACCTCGAGGCCTGGAGTTGAAGACCCCTGGGCTAGGGGTTCAATGGCAATAGCAAATAAAAGGGGTGAAAGTGGGCAGCCCTGTCTCATGCCTCGCTGTAGCTGAAATGGTGGAGAGATTGTGTTATTGGTGTGAACTGAAGCCTTGGGAGATGAGTATAGGACTTTAATCCATGAGATAAAATGATCACCAAAGCCAAATTTGCGCAGTGTATAGAAAAGGTAGTCCCACTCAACGCGGTCAAACGACTTCTCGGCGTCGAATGACACCACCACCTCTGGGGTTTTAGACGGTGGTGAGGAGTATAATATGTTGAAAAGGCGACGAAGATTTAAAAAAGAGTGTCTGTGCTTAATGAACCGAGTTTGATTGGAGGAAATGACTGAGGGTAAAACAGTTTCGAGACGACATGCAAGGATTTTCGCTAATATTTTAACATCCGTATAGAGAAGAGAGATTGAGCGATAGGACCCACTCCAGGGGATCCTTATCCTTTTTCAGCAAAACTGAAATGGAAGCCTGGCATAGGGTGGGGGGGTAGGGAGAGTGTGGAAAAAGATTCATTAAACATATCAACTAGGAGAGGGGAAAGGGGCTCCAGAATTTCTTTTTTAATTCAGTAGGGAACCCATCAGGTCCAGGAGATTTCCCACTTTGCATGGATTTAATGGCTTGTTTGACCTCATCGGATGACAATGGGTCTTCTAATTTGGATTTCACCTCTGAATTTACAGAGGGAATCTCCACATTTTTTTAAAAATTGTCCATTAGAGATGGAGCTTTGAGTAGAAATGATGGAAGGTGCTGTTTATTTCATCATGATTAGAGATAATGGTGCCAGACGGTGTACGAATCTCTGAAATTGCTTGGCAAGCTGTTGCCTGGCGGAGTTGGTGCGCAAAGGTTTTACTGGCCTTTTCCCCATATTCATATGAAATGTGACGCGATTTTAGGAGAAGCCTCTCGGCTTGATTTGTTGTCAGAATGTCGAATTCAGTCTGCAGTGAAAGACGTTTTTTATATAGGTCGGGAGATGGAGAATTTGCAGAGGTTCTGTCTAGATCCAGGATGAGGTTTATTAAGGTATTGATCCGGTTCAATTTGCATTTCCTATCCTGCGAAGTATAAGAAATGATCTGGCCCCTGAGATATGCCTTTAGAGCCTCCCATATGGTGGAGGGGGACATCCCAGGGGTCCGATTCACCTCCAGGAAAAAAGATAGAAGGTAGTAACTCCGCTACCCCTGCTGCCCTCTCGTCTGCCTACTCCTTCTCCCACACACCCCCAGCCATCCGGTCGTGGTGGTGGTACAGGTTTGCTTATCTCTCCCACATGGAAGTTCTCAGTTCTCCCCCTCTCCAACCTGTCTATATCCTCTTTTGAATACCACCCTGTCTCCATCACCTATCCTACTATTATTATATTATACACCTAACCTCTTTATTATTGTTGTGGGATGCTGGGATGCATCCTCGATGAGCTAGACACCCTGCTCAGCTCCTTTCCTGAGGATGGCACCCCATTGATCCTCCTGGGAGACTTCAACATCCACCTAGAGACCCCCCAGTCTGCTGCCTTCCTACCACTACTCCACTCCTTCGACCTCTCCCTGCAACACTCTCCCCCAACCCACAAGGCAGGCAACCTCCTAGACCAGATCTTCCTGAGGAACTGCCCCTGCTCCAATCTCACGGTTACCCCCCTGCATACATCCGATCACCATTTAATTTCCTTCTCCCTCTCCCTTGCCCCCCATCCCCCCTCCCCTCCCCAACACCCACTATCACTGCCCGTCGTAACCTTCGCTCACTCTCACCCTCTTCCCTCGCTCCCATTGTCACTGCTTCCCTCTCCCCCTCAAAGCATTCTCTAGACTCCCTACTGACACTGCTTCCTCCACCCTAATCTCATCTCTGTCCTCAGCACTTGACTCTCTTTGTCCTCTTCTCCCTAGACCTGCACGCTCATCCCCTCCTAGTCCCTGGATGTCCAACACCCTTCGCACCTCCCGGGCCAGCCTCCGTGCTGCTGAGAGGAAGTGGACGAAATCCAGGGACCCATCCGACCTCTCATCCTATCAGTCTCTCCTGTCTGTGTTTTCCTCTGCCGTCACTGCCGCTAAGGCAAATTTCTATCAAACCAAAATTCAGAACTCAATCTCTAAACCTCGTCAACTGTTCTCTATTTTCTCCTCTCTCCTCAGCATGCCTCCTCCCCCACCTCAGCCCCCCTTCACTGCAGATGACTTTGCTGTTTTCTTCGAGGAGAAAATCGCAGACATCCGCAGCTCCTTTGTGCCCTCCCCTCCCTCTGTGCCCTCCCCTCCCTCTGTGCCCTCCACTCCCTCTGTGCCCTCCCCCTGCTTCCCCTCTTTTTCTCCCCTCTCAGACTCTGATATTTCCCACCTCCTCCTCTCCCACTGCCCTACCACTTGTGCCCTCGACCCTATCCCTTCATCCCTCCTCCAGGTTATCACACCTGACATCCTCCCATTTGTCACCTCCCTTGTGAACTCCTCCCTGTCTTCTGGTTGTTTCCCCTCACCCTTCAAAAGGGCCCACATCACCCCTCTGCTGAAAAAACCCACTCTAGACCCCTCAGTCATCCAGAATTATCGCCCAGTATCTCCTGTCTAAAACCCTTGAAAGAACTATATCTAACCAACTCTCTGCTTTCTTCACAGAAAATAACCTGCTGGACCCCCACCAGTCCGGCTTCAGACCTGGCCACTCGACAGAAACAATGAGGTCAATGAGGCACTTCACACCGCACAAGCAGCCTCCCTCTCCTCCATCCTGATCCTGCTGGATCTCTTGGCTGCCTTCGACACTGTGGAGCACTCCATCCTCCTGTCCTCCCTGGCAGCTACGGGGATCTGCGGTACAGCCCTCGCCTGGATTGAATCCTACCTCTCCGGCCGCTCCTTCCAGGTCGCCTGGGCTGGTAAAGTATCACCGCCTCGCTCCCTCCCCACCGGGGTTCCACAGGGCTCAGTCCTCGGTCCCCTTCTCTTCTCTCTGTACACCCGATCCCTTGGCTCTGTAATCTCTGCCCACGGCCTATCCTACCATTGTTATGCTGATGACACTCAACTCTTTCTCTCCTTCTCCCCATCAGACACTCAGGTCTCGACCCGCATCTCTGCTTGCCTGAGGGACATTCAGAGCTGGATGGACAGTCACCACCTAAAGCTCAACCCAGGTAAAACAGAACTAATCTTCATTCCTGCTCTAAACTCACCCCACCTTGATTTCTCCATTTCTCTAGGTGACACCTTGGTGACATCATCACCCTGCGCAAAGAATCTTGGTGTGGTGATGGACAACAGGCTGTCCCTGTCAAAGAACATCACAGCGGTAAACCGGGCGTGCAGATTCTTCCTGTATAACATCAGAAGAATCCGTCCCTTCCTTACCACGTACTCTACCCAGCTCCTGGTCCAAGCAATGGTACTGTCCCGCTTGGACTACTGCAACTCGCTTCTGGCTGGCCTTCCGGAATCGGCCATCAGACCCCTGCAACTCATCCAGAACGCTGCAGCCCGCCTGGTCTTCAACCTTCCCAGACACTCCCATGTCACCCCCCTGCTCACTACCCTCCACTGGCTGCCTGTTATAGCTCGCATCAAATTCAAAACATTGGTCCTAGCATACCAGGCAGTCAAGGGATCAGCCCCAACATACCTCCTCAAGATCTTCAAACCCTACACACCTGCCAGACCACACTGTTCTGCAACCTCAGGAGGCCTGGCGCCTCCCCACCTCTGCACCTGTGCTTCCCGGTCACGTCTCCTGTCGGTTCTGGCTCCTCGATGGTGGAATGACCTTCCCGTGGAAGTCAGAACAGCCGAGACCCTGGCCACCTTCAAGCGACGACTGAAGACCCACCTCTTCAGGGAGCACCTCTCCCTGTAGTCCGGTTTTGTTACTTAGGGACATAGCTGTCTAGTATTGCACTCATGTTTACTTGTTTATGTATTGTATTAGGTTTAGGCATTATTTCGCCTATATTTTTCGCACTGATTGTTTTATTGCTGCCTTTGAATCGTGGCTACAGATTTACCTACAGGGTCCTAGTTTAACTATGTGGTTGCTCCTAGCACCTGGAATTGTACTTCTCTCTAGGGTGGCTTTCAGCTAAACTGTTCTTGACTACGGTTAACACTTTGTTGTACGTCGCTCTGGATAAGAGCGTCTGCCAAATGCCTGTAATGTAATGTAGTAGTTTATTATCTATCAGGAAATAGTCAATACGAGAATATGACCTATGAACATGGGAAAAAAAAGAGTATGCCCATGCTGTTGGATTCAGGAAGCGCCAAGTGTCTGTGACCCCATATGAATTTAGAAATGTAATAATTACAGAGGCACATTTTGAAGGGGGCAGAGGTTTAGTTGAGCTGCAGTCTAAAGTGGTGGATAAGACACAATTGAAGTCAGGTAGTTGAGAGAAAAAATTTAAATCATCCCAGTTAGACTTAACCTGTGAGGCGGCAAAAGGAGTATTTTTATTAATTAGTATTGCAACCCCTCTGGATTTGGCTCCGCCTCCGCTGGCAGACTGACTGCCCCATCCCTCCGGGCGCCTGGCAGCCGCTCCTCGCGGTCTCGCCTCTTCTCTGTCCTGGTCCCTCGTTGGTGGAATGACCTCCCACAATCGGTCAGGACTGCGGAATCACTTCCAATCTTCCGCAAGAGACTCAAAACCCACCTCTTCAGACTCCACTACCACTGAACACTGTCCATCTAGTCAATCTGTCGTCACCACTGTTTACTTGTTCTACACAAAAAAACCCCCCCACAAAAAAAGACCCACTAACCTTTTCTTTCCCAATGTTACAGGTATGATATGCAGACACCTGCAATGATGTCTATTGCCGCTTTACTGCACTGATCTTGTGTGCTAACTGATTGTTCTTACCTTGTATTAATGCACATCTTGTAAGTCGCTCTGGATAAGAGCGTCTGCCAAATGCCTTAAAATGTAATGTATTTTTATTAATTAGTATTGCAACCCCTCTGGATTTGGCTCCGCCTCCGCTGGCAGACTGACTGCCCCATCCTCCGGGCGCCTGGCAGCCGCTCCTCGCGGTCTCGCCTCTTCTCTGTCCTGGTCCCTCGTTGGTGGAATGACCTCCCACAATCGGTCAGGACTGCGGAATCACTTCCAATCTTCCGCAAGAGACTCAAAACCCACCTCTTCAGACTCCACTACCACTGAACACTGTCCATCTAGTCAATCTGTCGTCACCACTGTTTACTTGTTCTACACAAAAAAAACACAAAAAAAAGACCCACTAACCTTTTCTTTCCCAATGTTACAGGTATGATATGCAGACACCTGCAATGATGTCTATTGCCGCTTTACTGCACTGATCTTGTGTGCTAACTGATTGTTCTTACCTTGTATTAATGCACATCTTGTAAGTCGCTCTGGATAAGAGCGTCTGCTAAATGCTTAAAATGTAAAATGTAAATGTATGGAAGGAAATACTGAATGGAAAAATTGGCCAACCCAGCCACCTCTTAAACGAAAATGATCGGTGGTGCAGAGATGAGTCTCCTGGAGGAAGGCTATGTCTGTATTAAGTTGTTTAAGGTGGACAAGAGTCTTCCTCCGCGTCACTGGGTGGTTGAGGCCCTTGACCTTCCAACTTATATATCTGACAGAGCCCCCCACCCCCCCTCCAGAGCTAGTGGTTAGCGCCATAATATGTTAGGAAATAATGAGGACCTGAGTACTCTGCACCTTACCTTAAGGACAACAAAACCAGTCTCTGTACCACGGCAACCCTGAGAGAAAAGCAATAGAGTAACAAGATAAAGGAAAGCAGGGGGGAGGGGAAGAAGAAAGAAAGAAAGAAAAAAGAAAAAAACCCGGGGGAGATACACCACAAATGGCCAAACTTTCACACGTATACCCACAGAACCCATACCCTCCCACTTCACCTTCCCAATCAAGGTGAGCTTTAACCCTAACATAGTCAGACCCATACACAATGTGCATAACAGAGGCTACAAACTAGCAAACAGAGCCCTGCACATAATTGCAGGCACTTAAATAACAAGCACTTAACAATACAAAATATCACAGTAGAATACAATAAAACTATTAAATAAAAAAATAAAAAAATAAAAAAAATAAAAAAAGGTAGGCTTCACTATATAAAAAATAAATTAGAAACATATATTGGTGGTCTATTTCCAAAATAGTAGCAAATGCATTCACAGGCTATATCTTTATGAAAAATAAAACGGACTGCTTAGCCTACTTAATGGGATGGATGTGCTTGGAGTGTTGAACACAGTTCATCGATGCGTGGCTGCGCTGGGCTGAGAAAGAGGCGGAGATCCGCCTCAAAATTGTGTCGTTTGAGAGCGGTATTGTACTCATCTGATCTGCGGCGCTTTGTCCCAATACAACAGAAACCACTTCCTTGGCACAGGGAAGGAAAAACTGTTCTCCAATTGTGTGGGCTTTACCGGTCTTCGCGATCCAATGTAAGACGACAAATGAAGCCTGTAGCCCCTGTTCGTTTGCTGCTGTTGCAGTTTTAAGCACGGTTTTCTGTCCTTGTAAAACCTTTTGTTTCCTCTCAAAGAAATCTAGCGGCTTTGCTTGTAATGCGCTGTGTTTCGTTTGCAAGTGGCGTTGCATTTTACATTTTACATTTTACAAAGCTCTCGTTAGCTAGAACTTCCCCACACACGACACATTGTGGTCTTGGGTCCTCCTCATTTCCTGTCCATGTAAAGCCATAGGTGAGGAATTTCGGGTCATAACTTATTTTATTCCTTTTTGTTTTATTTGTATTTTTGTCATTTTCTGCTGGCCTTTTGCTAGAATTTGACTCACCTCCAGCATCACTCCTGACAACAAACTTGTCAATTTTCGTGACTGCTGTATTGGCGCGCTACACATGCAATGGGGTAGTTCAGTAACGTTAAACGCATGCGTTGGATTAAACTCATGCATGTCGGTAGATTTAAAATAATCGGTCAGAAAATACAGATTTTACAAAAAAACTGGCAATTTGTTTTTCATTAAAAAAATGTAAAGAAATGCTTTAATTTATTTTTATTTTTAATTTTTTTGGCCCAACCATGACCCTTTGGCGACCCCAAGTGGGGTCGCGACCCATAGTTTGAGAACCGCTGGCCTACGCAGTACCCTCGGATTAGGCTAAAACTTCTGCCTTGGGTTATACAGCAAGACGTGAAGGCATGCTACATCAAATAAAATCTCTGGGATCCTATACTTATAAGGACGGCGCATATGACAATGTAGCAAGATTATAATAACAGACACGCCAATGCAAGTAGCCTACAGAAAAACATATCTATGTATTTATGTAACCTGTTGTTGTCACTGTTGTGGACATCACAACAACAGCAAACTTTGTAGGTAACTTTGCAAGAGAATTGTGAGTGCATTCATAGAGCATGGCGAAGTAGCGTATACTGTGCGATGTGGGCCAGCAAGGCAATCACGGAGACATCAACACTCGAAACTTTGCTGCTAAAGTCCGTGTGAAGGACTAAACTAAAGTATGTGTATTAAGTATGTACACGGCTCATGTATCAATAATGTCTCTGGCTGGACACAGGCATAAAACACCTCTCCTCAGACAGCTCAATACAGACTGAGCATTAATAACTGTAATGCTACAATTTCAATAAAATAAATACATTTCAAATACATTCCTCAAATGTATCGGTACAAAAATATAATAGTGTGTTGTAGTGTTTAATGCAATACATATCAATTTGAAAGCCTAACCTGAGATTAAAGTCTATTTACATTCAATATGAATCACCAGCAAAACGGTTTATGAGTAATAAAATGTAAAAGGAAATACAGTACAAAACGAATGCACTTGCATGAAAACAAAACGACAAACAAGGGAGCTACAGTACAGTAACATACCTGAATAGAATAAAAAGCATATTGCCACAGCAGTGTTGTCTCTGGCTGGTCACAGGCATAAAACACCTGATATGAGAGAAAGGGCGAGTGAGCAAACACGCGAACGAGACCAGCACCAAGTTGCTAACAAGCATTAATTCGCGCAATTTAGCACATTCATATAACCTGCGATATTCGACAAGATACTCCTATTCGCATGAAACAAAAATGACAACGGCATTTCGCCACTTAATGGATTTATAAACTCATGAATTAAAACGCTTATGAACACTTTTATGAACTTTTAAAAAACGTTTCCTCACAGCATTAACGTCACCTTACCTCTCCCCAGACAGCTCAATACAGAATGAGAGAGGAGAGCAGCACACTGACGACATCGTCAAAAGTTCAAAGGATGATAATTTTAAAATAAATTAATAAAGCTCCCAAAACTATCCACACTTCATATTTATGCTTACAAATGAAAGAAAACAGTTAGAATAGAAAAACTGAGATTTCTGGTGAAATACATTATACATATGTATGCACCTGCTACATGTTAGTTTTGAGTTTGAGTTTTGGAGCTAGGAACCTGTGGCCAAAGGAGAAATATGCTCTGTAAATGTCAAAAAACGTATAAATAATTGATAAAGAAAATAATAGAAAATTGAGGAAGACTGGGTTGGAAAGGCATCAGTAACTACTGATGGACATTATTAACAGTAGATTACAATCCCTTACAAAGTGTTTTTTACTCTTTGTCTGTGTTACAACCCTCCCCTTTCACAACCAAATGTGTGCCTTGCAGGTCTGTCTTCCAATAGGGTATGGTCTAACTACTACTATGTAGTATGTGTGTGCAGTGAGTATATAAGAAATAAATCAAAACAAGGGCCAGACATCTTCTACATTCCAAACAGGAAACTAGGTGAACTTTCCCACTGGAAGCAGTCCTTAGGCCCCCTCTACCCCTGATTGATCTCTCTCCTCCATTGATCTCTCTCCTCCATGCAGGGGCAGTTTGTTCATTTTTCAGACAAACAAAGACATGAAACAAAATGCAAAACATGCGTGCAGTTTGCTGGAGGCTTTCCCAAACCAGGGTTCATATCTCCACCGAGAAAACACAAACCAAAGGAAACATAACCAAAACATGCGGACAAGCCACAAGACAGTCAAGCCAATTTTTTAAATCCTTACTAAAGATATTTCATGATTTCCACGGCAGAGCTATCAGAGCGAGAGAGAGAGAGAGAGAGAGAGAGAACCGTGAAGTCTAATGACCAGTTGGGATTTGGAGAGAGAGTAAGAAAAGTGAATTCGATTGTTCACTGTGTTTGACCTGGATTGTGTTGAGGACCCCCTTTGGATATTGACTACGGACCTGGATTGCGGAACGGAACTGGACTTTGACACTGGATTACGGACAACGATGATGAGTAGGATTGTGGACTTTATGTGTTTTGAATTCCCCCAAAGACTCCACCCTTTTTTGTGTTTGTCAATTAGTTTAATACATTATTGTGTTGTTTTGAATACTGCCTTCTCTGGGTTATTTAACTGCCTAAGCCCTCTGCAAAGGCCTGTGAGTGTCTCCCAACCCCAAGGGACACCACAATGGAATCAGGGAAAATGAAATAAGAGCAGCTAAAAGGCGGTTTGAAATTAAAATGACAAAAATGGAAGACAAATAAGGCAACAGGCCCTGATGACATATATCCCAGAGTACTCAAAGAACTTTGGGAAATGATATATGAACCATTTTTATGCAATCCATACACACTGGAGAAATACCAAATGACTGGAAGCAGGTTAGTATAATTCCAATATACAGTATAAGAAGGGGGACTGTACTAACCCAGGGAACTATAGGCCTGTCAGTTTAAATTGCATCTCATGTTAAATACTGAAATGTGTTATTAGAGACAAAATGGAATCATTCTTGAAAAATAATAGTATTTTAAGAGAGAGCCAACATGGTTTTCTCAATGGGAGGTCATGCCTAACAAACCTTTTTTTTAAGAGGCTACAAAGTGCTCTTCCTTTACGTAAATGATCTTGATAGGGACGTGAGTAGCAAAATAGTTAAATTTGCAGATGATACTAAACTTGCGGGTTTGGCAAACAGTTTTGAATCGGCTAAAGTAATCCAAGATGATTTAAATAAAATCCAAGAATTGGCAGAAACATAGCAGATGACATTCAATATTGCTAAATGTAAAGTTATGCATGTGGGAAATAGGCAGGAGTATTTTATAGGCGGATAAAAATTAGTAGGTGTTAAATTAGAAAAAGACTTAGGAATTGTAGTCTCTCTCCCTGATCTCTCACTGTCTTGCCACTCTCTCCTTCCCCTCTTGTGAGAAGGTTTCCTACACAAAATCCATCTGCATTGTCTTGCGCTCTGCAGAATTTCATCTTCATTGTTGGGTTCACCGGTGGGAACAGGAGAAGCACAAACACTGGGTCGGTCCCAGCTCGTACATTGTGTGCATGCATCAGTGATGCCTGATAACAAGGCGTCCAAGCGAGTTAACTGCTGTGAAATCTACTGTGTATTTTTGGTTTATACAAGAGACAAACATGCTCTCTTTTTCCCCCACTTTGAACATTCTCAGATGAGTCAGATCACTGAACATTCTCTGAGGAGTCAGATCACTGAACATTATCAAAGGAGCCAGAGGAGTCAGATCACTGAACATTCTCAGAGGAGTCAGATAACCGAACATTCTCGGAGGAGTCAGATCACTGAACATTCTCGGAGGAGTCAGATCACTGAGCATTCTCAGAGGAGTCAGATCACTGAACATTCTCAGAGGATACAAACACAACACAATTTCTGAATCTTTTAAATGGTTTTGTTAAAGTTAATGACAATTTGATGTACACAGATGTTGCCAAGTTTCCCGCATTTCCGGTGCAGGCAGGAAGAATGTCTTCGACCCGGAGTGGAGCTAGAGCAACGGCTTTGTTTACAAGCATTCTAATTTGGTTTATGGTGGTGGTTGAGGAAAGGGGCCAACAAAAAGGCAAAGAATATTTTGCCACGTGACTCCTGTTTGTGTGACGAGCCTAGATGGTCATTCTCGTGGCCTGTTCTCATCATTATGTATTCTTATGTTCTTATGTTCTTAAACCTTGGACAGAGCCTGGTGTTCAAACTCTGGGAAATGTTCAGGGTAAAGCAACACTGTCTCTCTGCTCCACTTTTCCAGCTGATCAACGGCACTGACATATTTTTTTGTTTTGCTCCACACTTTTGTGTTATGAATTGACGGGATTACCGTGTCATTTGTGCAGAGAGTTTGAGCAGATTGGTTGTTGCTGTTTCTGTTGTTGATATTATTGGGACTGTGTTTTGTATTGTTGATTGGGGTTCGGCGTTTGTCATTGGAACTTTTGTCGCCGTTAGGGGACAGAGAGGGAGTTTTCCATTTTTTCCCCGTCTCTTTTGCCCTCTCAGGAGCAAATCCAAGAGCAGGGGAATATTCTATAGCTAACTAGCTTTTGTTTGCTTAAATATAATTGTTTAACCTTCAAGCGTTGAGATATAGCCATTTCGGTTGGCTGCTACTAGCTCCCTTGCTACAGGCAACCGGACCGAAAGTTTTCTAGTTACCTTTAAGAGGGGTCTTGTT
Organism: Aldrovandia affinis; assembly: GCA_029706075.1. Taxonomy (NCBI): domain Eukaryota; kingdom Metazoa; phylum Chordata; class Actinopteri; order Notacanthiformes; family Halosauridae; genus Aldrovandia; species Aldrovandia affinis. The sequence continues at coordinate 375,441 of JAINUG010000167.1, forward strand.
TCCATTTGAGTTATTTCTGTATCTGACTGTTCAGAACCACCTTGGTGCTTATAATATTTTTATCGACTTGGTGTCTCTGTTTTGGCAGTAAGTCGTTCAGTGCAGGGACAGCAATAGACAAATACTTAGGGGTGTAAATGTGGCCACTGGCAGTGCAGTGCGAGTGTTGCAGGATGATTGCGTTTCTGGAAGGAGACTTCCAGGAGGGTTTCGTCTGCGACTGTTGCCAGCTTGTGAAGCATCTCGAGAGCAAGATTCTTGATCTTGAAGCCCAACTTGCTGGTCTCGACTGCCCTGCAGGATTTGTAGAGTTCCAGGAACTAATTAGTACGCCCTTTAAACAGTTAGTCTGCACGCTGAAGCGGGGTAGGGGGGTAGGGGGGAGACTCTAGAGCAGGTAGGGAGAGAGAGTTGGGTGACGGTAGGGCGCCAGCATAGAAAAGGGCACGCACATGCAGGGGCGGCATCTCCAAAGCTTGTGGTGTCCAACTGATTCCAGCCCTTGCAGGAAGAGGATCTGGCCCAGCACTCTGTGAGTGGGAGGACTGATGAGTCCCAGGGCACCCTGGCGGCCATGCCACCCAGGAAAAGGGAGTTAATTGTAGTGGGGGATTCAATCATTAGAGGTATAGACAGTATAGTCTGTTCACGGGAAAAGGAGTCTCGCATGGCATGTTGCCTGCCTGGTGCTCATGTCTGAGACCTATTGGAACATGCGGCCATGGTCATGGTCCATGTTGGAACCAATGACATAAGTAAGGGTAGGTTTAACCCTTCTGGCTACCCTAGCACTATGCTTGAACATTCACTGCCCTTAGCTTTGTCTTACCTGTTGTGTTTGTGTTCTCGCCACCCTGAAAAGCTTGTCCTTGTTTGTTTCGAAGTGTCCCAGTGTTTACTTTATTCCATACCCCGGAATACCGTTTCGCTTGTTTTGTTTCTCCTGCTCATTTGTTGTTTTGGTTAATTTGTTAGTGTTTGTTCCGTGTCTGCTCAGACACTGTTTTGCCGTTTATCCTAATCTGCGTTTAAGTAAAATAAAGTACCTTAAATGCCTCTCTGCATCCTGGGTCTCTCTCGTCTGCAATTAGTTCCTAACCAACAACACTCTTGACAGTGCTAGCAAAGGCAAGCAGAATTTTATATGGAGATTTAACACGGTTTACAGGTTTATGAGGCACTGGAACTCCTTTTGGAACAGGGGTGACCTGTACAAGTGGGACAGGCTACAATTGAACCGGAGGGATACAGCTGCATTGGGCCAGTGTATGCTTAGGGTAGCAGAGGAATATTTAAACTAGGGACTGGGGGCAGGGAGGGAAATTAGTAGTAGTATTAAGGATAGGGAGGTACAGACTGCCCAGATAGAAGATACCATAGTGGAGTATAATAAATCTAAGGATATAATTAATAAAGATTTTTTAGATCATAATGTGAATAGAGGTGGTTTGGCACAGTTATGTGTGGAGGGGAAGGACAACGTAAGTGTGAGTAAGGCTCTGAAGTTCATGGGTTTAAATGCGAGAAGCATAACATTTTTATTTTTGGAACTGGAGGCTGTCATGTTGAATGGGGGTTATGACATCGTTGGGATTACTGAAACATGGCTTGGCGCAGTGGATGAGGATGAATATAATGTGGAGAGGTACAAATTGTTTAGGAAGGATATAACTAACAAAAGAGGAGGGGGAGTGGCCCTTTATGTGAAAGACTATCTTAATGTGCAAGAAATTCCAGGTATTAACTCATTCGTTCCTTGTGAGGACATCTGGATTAGATTACTGGGAGATCATGAGAAGGGCCTTAATATAGGAGTATGCTATAGACCTCTAGCTTCAGACAATAACGTAAATAGTATGCTCTTTCGTAACATAAAACAAAGATGTGCTGAAGGAGAGATGATAACAATGGGCAACTTCAATTACCCATCTATTCATTGGGAGGTATTGGCAGGTCAGGGTAAATGTGAAGAGCAGTTTTTAGATGTGGTCAATGACTGCTTTTTGGTACAGTCTGTTACTCAGCCTACGAGAGGGAAATCAATACTGGATATGGTTTTGTGTACCAATCCTGATAGAATTTTCAGCACAGAGGTAGTAGAACCACTAGGGGCAAGTGATCACAGTGCAGTTACTTCTCCTCTAAACTTAGAATTTTTCATTTCAGACGAGCTGACTTTAATAAAATGAGAGAGAATTTAAGTAATATAGACTGGGTAAAACTTCTAGATTGCAGAACTGTGAATGAAAAATGGACTGCATTAAAAGGGTTATTGTAGATGTACAGTGTAAATTCATCCCAAAAGTAAGGAAAAATAGGATGAAAAAACTGAAAAAACAGAAGTGACTGTACAGAGTTTCTAAAAAGGAAAACTCAGAGGGAAACAAGTTAGATTATTGTAATATGCGGGCTAAGGCTAAAAAGGAGAAAAGATAAGCTAAAAGGCGGTTTGAAATTAAAATTTTCTAAGATGCAAAAAGTAATCCTAAAAAAGACATTTTTTCAATATTGTAGTAGAAAAAGGAAAGTTAATGATGAGGTTAAGTGCATTAAGAATAAGGAAGGAACTTTGGTTTATAATGATAAGGATATTGCTAACACACTAAACAGTTACTTTGTTGAGAGCTTTACTAGAGAAGAGGTTGTAAATATGCCTAAATGTATAGCCAAGGTACAGAATGTTTTGGAGGACTTTGAGATAAGGGATGTAGAAGTCCTACAAAAACTACAAAAACTTCAGACAAATAAGGCAGCAGGCCCTGATGGCATATATCCCAGAGTACTGAAAGAACTTGGGGAAATTATATATAAACCATTGACAGATATTTTTATGCAATCCATAATCACTGGAGAAATACCAGATGACTGGAAGCAGGGTAATATCATTCCAATATATAAGAAGGGGGAACTTACATCGCATGCAAAATGCTGGAATGTATTATTAGGGATAAATTGGAATTATTCTTGAAAAATAATAGTATTTTAAGGGAGAGCTAACATGGTTTTCTCAAAGAGAGGTTATGCCTAACAAACCTCCTGGACTTTTTTGAAGAGGCTAAGTGTGTTGATCTGAACCAGGTTTATGATATTATATATTTGGACTTTCAGAAAGCATTTGACAAGATACCACATGAGAGGCTAAAATGAATTCAGTAGGAATTGCAGAAGTAGTTTCAGAGTGGGTTCATAATTGGCTGCAAGGGCGAATACAAAGAGTAACAGTAGGTGTGGCCGTATCTGACCTCGGTGCTGTGGGCAGTGGTGGACCTCTGCTCTTCCTTATTTACATAAATGATCTTGATATGGACGTTAGTAGCAAATAGTTAAATTTGCAGATGATACTAAACTCAGGGGTTTGGCAAACAGTTTGGAATCGACTAAAGTAATCCAAGATTATTTAAACAAAATTCAAGAATGGGCAGATACATGGCAGATGACATTCAATATTGCTAAATGTAAAGTTATGCATGTGGGAAATAAAAACATTAGACAGGAGTATTTTATGGGAGGGGAAAAGTTAGTAGGTGTTCAATTTGAAAAGACTTAGGAATTGTAGTTGATAAAAGTCTATCTGCATCAAAGCAGTGTGCTACAGCAGTGAAAAAAGCCAACAGGATGCTGGGATGCATAGCAAAAAGTAAAAATCGAAGGAGGTTATATTAATGTTATATAATTCCTTTGTCAGACCTCACTTAGAATACTGTGTGCAGTTCTGGGCACCGCACTACAAGAAAGATATAGAAGCTCTTGAAAAAGTTCAAAGAAGGGCAACTAAACTGATACCTGGTATGAAAGGTAAAAGTTATGAGGATAGACTTAAGGCACTCAATCAATTTAAGCTTAGCAAATGGAAACTTAAGGGGGGATTAGAGTGAGGTTTTTAACTTGCTAAAAGGGATTAACAAAGTGAAGTACCAAAGATTTTTTAAGATAAGTGGGGTCAGCAGAACAAGAGGCCACAGGTGGAAATTAGTTAAAGGTAAATTCCGTACAGATATTAGGAGGTTTTTCTTTACACAGAGAGTTGTCAATGCCTGGAATGGCTTGCCAGGTCAGGTAGTAGAGGCAGAAACATTTGGGGCGTTTATATTTATATAAACATTTATTTGAGTCCAGGCTAGATGCAGTACTAGATACTCTTTAGTTTAGGACATGACGAGCCTAGATGGGCTGAACGGCCTGTTTTCATCATTATGTATTCTTATGTTCTTATGAACGTGTCTTACTTGGAAAAATGGCAAAGATACTGTTAAGAATATTAACAGTCCTCCTTTTCTCATTTACAACCAAAATATACCCTGGTCTATCACTTCTTCAGGAATTAATTGGAAAAAATCCTGGCTCATCTATAAAATATGAAGCATTATTAAAAATTAATACGCAGAGATAATAGTCTCAGTGATAGCAGTGTAACTCTGCCATATCGAATCAAGGGAGGGGTCCTGTGTCCTCAAATGCCGCTAATGTCATGAAAGATGGTGATGTGGGTGTAATTGATGGCAAAAACATATTTTTGACCTCATGAAGATATCTTTTTGAGGGCTTTGTGTAGACATTTTGCCTTTGTTTTTATATAAGTCATATTTGTAAAAAAGTGTTTTGTGACAGCTGGCAACTGCCAGATGTCAACTATTGTGTGTGTGTGTGTGTGTGTGTGTGTGTGTGTGTGAGAGTGTGTGCATATGCCTATGGTACAGCATAACTATGATTTCTTATATTTGCCTTCAAGGATGACATCTGTCCTTAGAACTCTAAATTTACCAACTTAGCTTGTCTGTAACCTTGGCTGCTGGTTGGTTGTAATAAGAAAATTGGCTGTTCCAAACCTTCACAGCGTGATGCATAGATCACTTCCTAACTGATGACTATGAGCATGTCAGGCCTGTAATGAGTGTGCTGATCATGTCAGTCCTTTAACAAGAGCGGTTCCTTCCCAGGCTGGTGAGGGGACTTGCAGCATGGAGTGCACACAGCAGCATCAGAGATTCACAGCTCATGTCAACTACGGTGTTATAGGATGGATTCATGCCTCTCTCAGTCTGTCGCATTATGTACAAAACAGCAGTGCAGAGTCTACTAGCATGTTGTACTCGTGCAGAACTTAGGACTTAATGAAAAAATGGAGGTGCTACATATTTGAAGGTATGCATCGAATGTATTGAATTACGTTCAATTTGAATCGGATCCAAACAAATTGTACTGGAATGAAAATGCATTTAAAAAATAAATAAATAAATAAATAAAGCATTTGTTTTGTGTTTTCATATTGCTTTCATTTGGAAAAACAAAGCCTTTTACTGAGATAACAGTAGGGTGGATAAGAGCCAGGCATCTTGCATTGGCAGGGTATTTTTCCATTTGGAGGATAAGCTAATTTCTGCATTTCTCTGAGAGATTTTCCAGCATTAATTATTCCCTATCCTAATGGAGTAATTCATTGTCCTATTATTCTACACGCTAAAGCCACTCCTGCATGCAGTGACATCAGGTCTACACTGTCTGCTGTGTTTGTCATATTAAAGTACTGAAACGTGCACTAGCTGGGAGCAGTATCAGAATGAAAGAGCAGTGGCATGCTTAGGCATTGTGAGTCTGATTTATCTCTGCTCCATGTATGCACGTCGTCTCTGTGGAAAATGCACATATGCTATGAGATTGAACGTGTGCATTCGCGTCCGCTGGTACCCAGGGTTTCGCATAACAGATTTATTCAAACACAGTTCGGCCAGCTTTCTGAAGCCTCCTCTGCATTCCTCTGTTCTCACTTTCCTTTAAAGACCGCCTATGGCATATTTCTGTCTCAAAGTAAAATCAGTAGTTCTACTGTTTAAATTGTATGTCTAATCTGCATGTGATATTCATTTTAAGTGTACTGGAAAAATACAGTTTGATTCAGTGCCTCACAGATAAACTGTGATAATTGGATGTACAGTACTAAGCATACTCAGGTCAATGGGTCTTACTGGTTTACTAATGACAAGCGCGCCCAACCAAACACTTTCCTCTCTCCTTGTGACACTGGGATAGGTGGATGGAGGAGTGGAGAGGGCTGCGCCTCCCTTTTGGCTGCTGTCAGGTGTTCCCTCCCACAGCCTGGAGAGTACTACAGAACCTTGGACGTTAGGCCATTATAAGAGCACAGCCTGCCATCCCTTAGGGAGAGTTTTGGGGGGCATGGAGGAAGAGGTGCTGGTTTTTGTTGCTGTTAACCTTCTAGTTTTTGATTTAACTTTGTTTTCGTGCTTTGTTTTATTTTTGTAAAAAGATAAAGAGAATAAACAAAAAAATTGGCTTCAGGACTCTATCCTGGGTATCGTTTGACTTTTTGGCTTGAAGAGGCTGCTCCAGGGAACACATGCTCTGCTTCAAGACACCAACAGTGACTACGTTTACATGCACACCATATTCCGATTAAGGTCCATATTCAGGTTAAGGCAATATTCCGAATAAGGTGTTTACATGCCCCGCAGAATGTTGAGCTACGGGAATATTCCCGTTTACATGTTATTCGGCATATTCCGAATAAACCAGCGATGTAGTGCCGCGCAAGGGCTTTCTGGGTACTCAGCTGAATAAATAGGCGCGTTATTTTCCTGCAGTAATTCCCATTTCCACAAAAGGCTTGAAAATGCTTGCTTTTGCGTTATATTGTGTTGTCTTCTTAGCACTTCTACATCATAATGTAACAAGAACACTCGTTCTCATTCACATCCTCAACCATGGCAGACGAGAACGCGAGGAAATGGCAAATGGAGCTATGGTACTTGTTAATATGCCATTTATGCCAATCAGAACCCCCCCGGAGACTATGGATGAAAGTTCGCAGCCAGGACTGGTGGTACAGAGTAGTGATGGTAGAGTTTACGGATGCAGAGTGGAGAGAAAGTTTCCGCATGTCGTCAACATCAAATGTGCTTGGATCACCTTCAGCCAGATGTACAAAGCCGACGTCGACTCCGCTCTCTTGTGCCATTGCCAGTGGTCTCTGTCCCATAATTTCATCCATGGCCTCGAAATAGGTGAAACTGGCCGGATTAGAGCCGCTGGTATTGTTTTGTTTTTTAGCTTTATAGTAGGCTGCCTTGAGGGTTTTCCACCGATGTTTGACCTGGTCAGCAGTGCGCACAAAACCTGCTTCTTTGAGTTTGTCGCACACCCTTTTAAAAATATCGCTATTGCGGTGCTTTCGCCCATCGATGTATTCCATGATATTTAGATCTTTCATGATTTGAATACATCAATTTGTCTCATCCTCGCTCCAGAAGTGATTACTTTTCTGAGTGCTTTTCGCCATGTTGCCAAATTGCTAGCTAAAGCTATTGCTATAGCAACCAAGATAAATTACCCAGATTCCTTGCAAAATGAACATGCGCAGGCGTAAATTAATATTCCGTTAAAAGGCATATTCCGACTAACATGTTTACATGACCCAATAATCTGGTTAATACAGGCATATGCCAGGGGTCTTATTCGGATTTTAGTAATCCGAATATGACCTTAATCGAGTTATGGCAATCGGGTTAAGGCGTTTACATGACTCATACGTAATCGGAATATTGTCATTATTCCGATTAATACAGGAATATGGTGTGCATGTAAACGCCTTAACCCGATTGCCATAACCCGATTAAGGTCATATTCGGATTACTAAAATTCCGAATAAGACCCCTGGCATATGCCTGTATTAACCCGATTATTGGGTCATGTAAACATGTTAGTCGGAATATGCCCTTAACGGAATATTAATTTACGTCTGCGCATGTTCATTTTGCAAGGAATCTGGGTAATTTAGCTTGGTTGCTATAGCAATAGCTTTAGCTAGCAATTTGGCAACATGGCGAAAAGCACTCAGAAAAGTAATCACTTCTGGAGCGAGGATGAGACAAATTTATGTATTCAAATCATGAAAGATCTAAATATCATGGAATACATCGATGGGCGAAAGCACCGCAATAGCGATATTTTTAAAAGGGTGTGCGACAAACTCAAAGAAGCAGACACATTTCTTCACCGTACACTTGTGGACACCGAACTGATTCGCAACCACACGATACTCAGCACAACTTGCCAGTTTGTACAGAACGATAGCAACGCGCATTGGAAGTGGCACAGGCGCACGTACTGTGTCTTGGGAAGGTTCCATAACCCTTTCCATCATTCGGCACAGTTTGTTGAATGAGTCTCTCGACATGCGGAAATTTTCTCTCCACTCTGCATCCGTAAACTCTACCATCACTACTCTGTACCACCAGTCCTGGCTGCGAACTTTCATCCATAGTCTCCGGGGGGTTCTGATTGGCATAAATGGCATATTAGCAAGTACCATAGCTCCATTTGCCATTTCCTCGCGTTCTCGTCTGCCATGGTTGAGGATGTGAATGAGAACGAGTGTTCTTGTTACATTATGATGTAGAAGTGCTAAGAAGACAACACAATATAACGCAAAAGCAAGCATTTTCAAGCCTTTTGTGGAAATGGGAATTACTGCAGGAAAATAACGCGCCTATTTATTCAGCTGAGTTCCCAGAAAGCCCTTGCGCGGCACTACATCGCTGGTTTATTCGGAATATGCCGATTAACATGTAAACGGGAATATTCCCGTAGCTCAACATTCTGCGGCGCATGTAAACACCTTATTCGGAATATTGCCTTAACCCGAATATGGACCTTAATCGGAATATGGTGTGCATGTAAACGTAGTCAGTGATATTGATCCACACGTTAGGACCTCCTCTGTGGCGATTTACCTCTTTCGTGATGAGTGCTGGGCTCTCTCCTCACGCTCCGCACTATGGTCACGTTGTACCAAATATGATTCAGCCTTCACAGCCCGTCAGATAATTCTCCTTTCAAATAGAGTAAATACATTTTTGTTTGCTTTCTGGAATGAAAAAAGGGGTGTCCTTTATTCCAATCCAGACCGCTGTGCTTGGTGTCGTGTTATGGAGCTGAATTCTTGTCAGAATGTTGATATCCATAAAAAAAGATTATGAAAACAAATGTTGCATATTCTGCTGATTGTTTATATTGCTGTTATACAGTCAGGGATCCAATCGGCTCACAATAAGCCAATCCTCTAGGACCTCTGGGTTGTGGTGATTTATGAAAGCGAACTCGTCTCACTACACACAGAACCGCAAGGATTCCAGACATATAAATCACTTCCAAACGTAATGGTCTAATAACCTTTCATTTTGTCAGAGACAATAGTAATAGCAAATTGAATATAATACAAGTCAATGCAATTATAAATTGTCGGGTACAAAGTTTTTAGATGCTGACATGGAGAAAAATATATATTTGCCATGTTAATCTTCATTACTTTATTTTTATAATCGGTGTCATTTTTTAATAAAACTGGAATACCTACCATCATTAGCGGAGATGCAGTAGGTGGAAAAAAGTATTCACCCCTTTGGCATTTTTCACATTTTGTTTTCGTACTTCTTACAAGCGGCAGCAAAGTGAACCTGCCCTTCTACCCCGCCCCTGTTTTACCTTGGCTTGATTTACAGCAAGTTCACGTACAGGCCCCACAGTTGTTGCATGTCCTAGCTGCCTCTCGTGGCAAGAATATTGCTTCTATTGAGCTAAGGCTTGCTGCGCTCACCTGATACAGAAGAGAGAAACTGGCAGGTTAAATCAGTCAAGAAAATAAAATGCTATCCACTAATGTAACTCGGTTCCCAGACTTGTTGTTTTATAGCAAAAGTAACAAGTTCCTATTCAGCAACTGTTATTGTAACGTAAGAGTGTTAGCTACATTAGCTAGCAAGGTACACTGAGTGAGCTGCTTCCGCGTAGCTACAGAGATATTTCTTTTTACAGGGAATAAAAACACAAATCACTTCCAGAATTACTTTTATTTTAAAAACAAAAAGCTAATGGGTGCCAAAACATTATATATTCCATGAATCAGATCAAAAAATCCTCATAATAGCCCATTTCATCAGATTATTGCAATTAATATTTTTGTATTGCAAGATAGTCATTGTTATTTTTGGATTGCCCTCTAAACGTAAGCAACGTTTTTTTGTTGACAGCTATTACCTGCTTTGTTTACATTTATGGAACTAATAGTGCTTCTGTCACAACGGCAGCTAAGTTGTAAAAATATCAACCCTCAGCAGTTGATAGCCTATTTAATGGTATACTGTGTGCTTTTTACTTGGGGGTTGCATTCAGGGCTTGAGGAGGCTGCAATTGAAACATTTCAAATGCCCGTCTTTGGCGATTATGTTCCTCCTCCTCTTTTATTGTTTTCAATTTGCAATTAGATTTGTAGCTAGTTTGTTATGCATCTTTAATGTCAACTTGCAAAAAAAAAAGATCAATAGCAATAGCATGGCATTCTGGGAGACAGAGTTTGTGTGACCATTACTTCTTTCAGCTTGGAAACCATTATCAAATTATCAAAAGGTTCTAGCATTATTAAACTGTCTAGTGTCTTTGCATTATTTTATTTGCACAATCTCCTGTTAGACATATACTTATTTTGTTTGCATTTGAAGTTCAATGTGACATGAACACAGCAAACATCATACTAAACTGGACTTTCCATGCAGCCATGGGTCGATACAGTGAACTGTGTGTATGCTCAATTCTTCCTGTTCTCTCAATTGAGCTACTGCCACCAATCCACCATTTTAAGGTTCCACTGGCCAGGGAAAACTGTTTTAAGAGGTCTTTTATCCACAGTTTCTTTTTTAAATGCAAACACAAATGTGAGCATTGGGAGGTCTACAAAACTGCCTTAACACATTTAGGGCTCTACTGTGGGGAGTGAAATAGTAGCGAAAACATTGTTGGGATATTCTATTGACTAAGCAGTTCAAAGTATTTGACCTTTGAACTCATATGGAGTGGTTCAAATGGACTTGAATGAGAGCGAGACCATCTCTACACCGGGGGAGTCATGTAAGATACACTACTGGTCAAAAGTTTTAGAACACCCCCATTTTCCAGTTTTTACTGAAATTTAAGCAGTTCAAGTCCAGTGAATAACCTGAAATGGTACAAAGGTAAACTACTAGAGGTAAAAAAACAAACCAGAAAAATAATGTACATTTCAGAGTTGTGGCATATCAGGTTTTGCTGTCAATCAGCCTGCTCTCTGCCAACCACAAGAATGTCTGGAATGAGGAATTATTTAGCGTGAGCTATGGCCGTACAGTAGCTTGTTAATGAATAAACTTTTGATTGAAGAACTCAGCCCAGACTGTTTTATTATTTTCTCATTTATTTATTTAAATGCCTAGCAAGAATGCTAGGCAGGCCACTCCACAGAGACTGCTCTCCTTGTGGTCACTGAGGCTCTTCACGTGGCTAAATCCCAATCCCTCAGTTCCGTCCTCCTCCTCCTCGACCTGTCAGCTGCATTCAACACTGTGGACCACCAGATCCTGCTCTCATCTCTCGTCGAGATGGGAATCTCTGGAATCCCTTCCAGACCACTCCGTTCTGCTACCTCAGGACACCTAGCACCTCCCCCCCTCCGCACCTGCGCTTCCCAGTCATGTCTCCTGTCGGTTCTGGCTCCACAATGGTGGAATGACCTTCCTGTGGAAGTCAGAACAGCTGAGACCCTGGCCACCTTCAAGCGACGACTGAAGACTCACCTCTTCAGGGTGCACCTCTCCCCGTAGTCTGGTTTTTGTTAACTTAGGGACATAGTTGCTTAGTTTTACACGTCTACTTGTTTATGTATTGTATTAGGCTTAGGCATTATTTTCTGCATTGATTGCTTTATTGCTACCTTTGAATTGTGGCTACAGATTTACCTACAGGGTCCTAGTTTAACTATGTGGTTGCTCCTAGCACCTAGGAACTGTACTTCCCACTAGGGTGGCTTTCAGCTAAACTGTTCTTGACTACGGTTAACACTTTGTTGTACGTCGCTCTGGATAAGAGCGTCTGCCAAATGCCTGTAATGTAATGTAATGTAATCTGCATTGACATGGTTTGAGTCCTACCCGGCTGACTGGTCCTACCAGGTGGCCTGGAGAGGATCCCTCTCCTCTCCCCACACCCTCTCTACTGGAGTCCCGCAGGGCTCGGTGCTAGGCCCCGTCCTATTCTTCCTGTACACCAAGTCACTTGGTTCTGTTATCTTTGCTCACGGTTTTTCCTATCACTCTTATGCCGATGACACTCAACACTTTCTCTCCTTCTCTCCATCTGAGACCCAGGTCCCGGCATGGATCTCTGCATGCCTGGCTGACATCTCCGCATGGATGTCCTCCCACCACCTGCAGCTGAACCTGGGGAAGACTGAGCTGCTCTTCCTCCCAGCAAAGGGCTCCCCGATGAATGATTGATGCGTCAATCACCGTTGAAGGCTCCATAGTGTCTCTGTCCCAGTCTGCCAGGAATCTAGGAGTGACCCTGGACAACCAGCTGTAATCACTCGGAGCTGCCGATTCTCCCTCTACAACATCCGGAGGATCCGACCGTTCCTCTCCCGAGAGGCCACACAACTCCTGGTCCAGGCCCTGGTGACCTCACGTCTGGACTACTGCAATTCCCTGCTAGCAGGCCTACCGGCCTGTGCCATCAAGCCACTGCAACTGGTCCAGAATGCTGCCGCTCGGCTGGTGTTCAACCTCTACTCTCCTCTCTGCACTGGCTCCCCATCGCAGCATGCATCAGATTCAAATCACTGGTGCTTGCTTTTCAAGCGGCTAGAGGTACTGCTCCCCCATACCTCCAGTCACTCATCACTCCCTACACCCCAGCCAGACCCCTCCGCTCCGCCTCCTCTGGCAAACTGACTGCCCCATCCCTCCGGGCGCCTGGCAGCCGCTCCTCGCGGTCTCGTCTCTTCTCTGTCCTGACCCCTTGCTGGTGAAACGACCTTCCGCAATCGGGCAGGACTGCGGAATCACTTGCAATCTTCCGCAAGAGACTCAAAACCCACCTTTTCAGACTCCACTACCACTGAACTCATTTGTCATCTAATTGAATGAACACTAATTGTCATCACCACTGCCTACTTGCTCTACACTGTATACCCCTGCTTACTCCACTTAAAAAAAAGAATATTAATTAATTAATTAAAAAATTAAAAAACGAACCTTTTCCTTCCCAGTGTTACGGGTATGGTACGCAGCTACCTGCAATGATGTCTATCGCTGTATTACTGCATTGATCTCTTGCGCATACTATGATTGTTCCTACCATGTATTTATGCACATCTTGTAAGTCGCTCTGGATAAGAGCGTCTGCTAAATGCTTAAAATGTAAATGTAATATGATTAAAACAATATTGCCAAACACGCTGTCATTTATGATCAAAAACACAGACACAAATTTAGATAATTAGCCTATTTGTATATCATGCTGCTCATTCATTTCATTTGAGGAAAATATGTAATATTTCACATTTAAGTAATATATCATATTTAACATTTTATATTTGGTTATTTGTTTCAGATATTAAACTTTGTAGGCATTATGATGCGTTTTCTATTGTGCATGGAATCGTTTTATGGGTTTACATGGTTTTATTCTCTTAACAAATTTGGAACTAATCCGCAAGTAATCATATTTTTCCAAAGTATAATTATATGTATTATATTCTCCAGATTACCGTAAAACATTTTTTATTTTAAATACATAACGCCATTATGTATTCCGTTACTCCCCAATTTATGTACGCTAGGTATGCGCACTGGTTTCTGTTATGTTCAATATTAAATGTTCATTACACGTAGGTTGCATAATTGGACGGTGTATCACTGGGGCAATACCCTGAGCGATTGCAGAGGTTGGATGTGATTGCACAGTAGAGGAGAGACATTGTAACGAGGAATAATGACGAACCAAAAATAACAAAGTGTTGGGTCACCACGAGCCTGCTGACTGTTGCAGCTTCTCCATCAGGTTAAATGCAGGATTGTTACTCAAGCGAAACACGTGACAACAGGTTGAGCACACCGATCAGCAGGGTGAGAGATGTGCAGACCCGGCCTGTGGCCTAGACAATAATGGCGAATGCTAGGGGCGCTGTCTATCCATAGGGGGCGCACCAACTTGAGGAAGAGGGGAAAACACGCAGTGTCGCTCTTCTTTAAACAAAATGTTCTTCATTAAAATAATATTTCCAAATATTATTTTTTAAAAGCCCACAACAACATATTTACATAGCCTATTAAATAGGCCCTATTTTCTGGGTTGCCCGGGGCCGCGGCGCAGCACCACCCCCTCCCCCCGCTCCAGTAGGAGGTGTTATCTGAAGTGCCAAAAAAAGAATGCGACCGCTGCGGTGACATTAATATTGACATTGTAAACGTTCCAGCTCAAATTCACAAAAGCAGAACACAGCTTTTCCCATGACATCAAATCAAATCAAATCAAATTTATTTGTATAGCACTTTTCACAATAGAATTGTCACAAAACGCTTAACAGAGGGGGAACCCAGGCCTAGACCCCCCCCAAAAGCAAGCCTAAAGGCAACAGTGGCAAGGAAAAACTCCCTTGGTAGGGAGAAACCTTGGGAGGAACCAGACTAAAAGGGGGGGAGCCCATCCTCTTCTGGCCGGCACAGGGTATGCCCAAAAAATACCATGTCATGGTCAGTCCAAGGTGGCTCAGGGCTGAAAGACTTTGCCCCTCCTTAGGTAGTCAGCGGGGGGAAGGGGCTAAACCACACGGAGAGGGTCCAGATCCAGGAACTGGGGTTGGCGTGGGGGTGAGGGTTGATGGGGGCAGCTCACACTTCTCGCAGGATCAAGGGCTCGGGGGCAGGTGCCCCCGAGTCAGAGGCCGAGGCAGAGAAGAGAACATGCAGTCAGAAAAAAAGAAAACAGTGCTATAGCCAGTAGCATTATGTAAGAGCAGGGGAGCACAAGCATAGGAAATATACAGATAGCCCCAACAGGTGTAAGCTATGGCAGCATACCTATTAGGAGAGGGACAGAGAAAACACGCAGCCATGAGAGAGTTCCAACCCATCCACACCTGATCAAGGATAACCAGCATAACAGTGGTGGTAACACATTGAGGAGGTGACAGTATGGAAAGTTTCTCACTCCACAAGACACTAGGGCACGGCCTTCTCCATCTCTCCACCTAGACTATGTTTGGCAGTAGGCTAGGCTGAAAAATATATGTTTTTAATCTACACTTAAAAATTGAAACTGTGTCCGAATCCCTAACATGCCTTGGTAAACTGTTCCACAACAGAGGAGCTCTAAAAGAGAAAGCTCTACCACCAGCTGGGCTTTTCAAAATTCTAGGGAATAATAGATGGCCGGCTTCTTGTGAACGAAGCAGTCATGTCGGCTTATAGGGGGCAATCATTTCAGTCAGATATAAAGGTGCAAGTCCGTTCACTGCTTTAAAAGTTAGCAACAGTACTTTATAATCAGCCCGATATTTAATAGGAAGCCAATGTAGTGATGCTAATGAGTAATGTGCTCATACTTATTGGATCTAGTCAAAATACGTGCCGCTGTATTCTGTACTAGTTGAAGACTCTTTAGAGAACTACTAGAGGAGCCGGATAATAAGGCACTACAATAGTCTAGCCTCGATGCGACAAAAGCATACATCAAGGTTTTTGCATCCTCTAATGACAGAATGTGCCGAATTTTAGCTATGTTTCTTAGGTGAAAGAAAACTACCCTGGAAGTGTTTTTAATATGAGTGTCAAATGTAAGGTCCTGATCAATAATAAAACCAAGGTTCTTAACCATAAGACTTGATGTAACTATGCAATCACCTGCATTTAACTGCAGATCCAACTTGTTCCTTAATTTTTTGGGGCCCAAAACCATCATCTCCGTTTTATCTGAATTTAAAAGAAGGAAATGTACTGTCATCCAATTCTTTATATCAGAGATACAAGCCTCTAATTGAGTGAGTTTAAGTATTTCACCTGGTTTCATTGATATGTACAGCTGTGTATCATCTGCATAGCAATGGAAATTCACACCATGTTTACGAATAACATTACCCAGTGGTAGCAAGTATAATGAGAACAGTAATGGTCCCAGCACTGAGCCTTGTGGAATACCATATTTAACCTGAGAGTAGTCAGAGAACTCTTGATCTAATTGCACAAATTGAAACCTGTCTGATAAGTATGATTTAAACCATGAGAGTGCCTGTCCACACAAACCAACCAGGTTTTCTAGCCTATGAAGGAGAATCTGGTGGTCAATAGTGTCAAAAGCAGCAATTATGTCAAGGAGCACTAGAATAGAAACACAACCAGTGTCCAATGCTAACAGTAAGTCATTTACAACTTTAATAAGTGCCGTCTCAGTGCTATGGTTTGGTCTAAAACCTGATTGTAGTGTTTCATACAGATTATTAGTTTTTAGGAAAGCAGTTAATTGTTGAGCTACAGATTTCTCTAACATTTTTGACAAAAAGGGAAAAATTTAAATGGGCCTATAGTTCTTCAGATTAACAGGATCAAGATTTGGTTTCTTTAGAAGAGGCTTGATTACTGCCACTTTTAAAGACCTAGGTACGCAACCCAATAATAGGGATGTATTTATGATATCTAACATGGGTTGGCCTAGCACAGGCAACAGCTCTTTAATAAGCTTTGTTGGTATGGGGTCTAACAGACATGTAGATGATTTGGAGGACATAACCAGTTTACTAAATTTTTCCAGATCCAAGGGAGTGAAAAACTCAAGGGTCTCTACGCAACCCTGCTCCTGATAGCCCTGTGCTATCTCGAGAGTTGGAGTGCTAGATATTGGAGTCATTTTCATAATTTGTTCTCTGATTGTCTCAATCTTATCAGTAAACAAGTTCATGAAGTCATTGGAATTATAGTTAGAAGGATAACTGATGCAAACTGAAGACTGTTTTTTTGTCAGTTTAGCTACCGTGTTAAATAGAAATCTTGGGTTGTTTTTATTCTGGTCAATTAATTTTGAGAAATTAGAAATTAGCTACAATTTTCTTACCTCTACCTAGGCACTTGGGAGTCCTGTCGGGGTCAGCGAGCACAGGAGATACCATGCAGTGACTTCACACTAGGCTATATAATCTTTCATATTTATTATTCGGCGTTGGTGTCACGATTTCACGTATTCATGCCATGTTTTATGTTTCATTCATGTCACGTTTAATTTCATGTCATGTCTTGATTCTGTTTTCATGTTATGTTTCTGTTCATAGTTTAGTCATACACTTTTCCATGTTCTTTCTGCAGATCTTGCGTTCATGCTTTCTCTCTCTCTCTTGCTGTCGCTCACGTTTCCTTATTGTTTCCCCTCCTTGTCTGATTACTAACTCACTAACCATGTGTGTTCATGTCAATTTACTAATCTACTAACGCTAGGTCAGGATAGGATAATTACTAACAACAACTAATTATCTTGTTACCTTGTCATGCTCTCCTCAGCTGTTTTCTGTTTCGCTCTGTTCTCAAGCTAAGTGTCTGCACCTGTCTACACCTCCATATAAGCTCAGTGTTTTTGTCAAGTCCTTGCGAAATTGTTGCCTATATTTATATAGCACCTTTGAGCATTACCCAAGTCTGATTTCTTGTTACGATCCAAGCCTGTTTTCTGACCATTGTTACTGCCTGCCGTTTTGTTACCACTGCCTGTTTAGACCACGAGTTTTTGCCTGCTGTCTTTTGTGCCTTTGCCCCTTGAGCAGACTCGGGTCTTGACTCTTGCACCGTCCCTGACTACGAGCCTGCCTACCGTCCTCCTGTACCTCTGCCCCGCTGACAGCTACTCTGGTTTATTTTGATTCTTTGCATGGTTTACCGAGTTCGAGACTGCCTTCTCCTCGGTACTGTACTTTGATTATTGGCTTGATTTTTGGTTATCGGACTTTGCTTTTGTTTTGACTACGTCTCCTGAACATTCCTCGAATAAAGCCCTTGCGGGTCTTTATTTTACGTCATTGTCTCTGAGTCGTGCATTCCGGGTCCAACCCTCACGCACCCGTCACAGAACAATTTCGCCAACATGGACCCTGCTGACTCAACCGCCATGTTCCACGCTCTCCAGCATCAAGGCGCCATCATTCAGCAGCACGCCCAGGGGATCTCCGACCTTCGTCAGGAGATGAAGGAGCTGTGCGCTGAGATGAGGAGACTCGCCATCGCGGTTCAGCCACGCCTCATGGAACAACCTGCTAAGCCGCCTGCACCTCCGCCTTCCAACCCCATGGGAGTCTGGCAATTCCGGGAGCCACAACAACCCCGGAGAGAGATTCGGCGGAGAACCGGAGAGATGCAAGGCGTTCCTGTTACAGTGTGACTTTGTGTTCCGGCAGCAACCGCAGACCTATCACGATGACGAGCGCCGGATCGGCTACGTGATGGGGATTCTCAAGGGGAGAGCCTTGGACTGGGCTACTGCTGTGTGGTCCGGGGGTTCACTCCCTTCTCGTTACTCAGCCTTTGCTGAGGAGATCCGTAAAGTCTTCCAGCACGCATCTAGTGACCAAGAACCTTCCAAACGTCTGATCGCCCTTCGCCAAGGCAAGAAAAGTGCCGCGGACCATTCGATCGACTTCCGCACCATCGCTGCTGCTACCCACTGGAATGATGCGGCTCTAGCGGACCTGTTCCTGGCCAGTCTAAACGAGGCACTCCAGGACGAGTTGGCGCATCAGGAACCGATCACTCAGCTAGACCCACTCGTCCGTGCCGCCATTCGTTTGGACAACCGTTCCAGACAACGCCGGACCGAGAGACTGGTTCTGCCCGGTCAGCCGTACCCTAGGCAATGGTCAAGTTCGCGACCTGAGGAGAGACAAGCTGAGGGAGTCGAGCCCATGGATTTATCTCGTGCTGGCATGAAGGTCTCACCTGAGGAACGGAAACGTCGGAGAGAGACCGGTTCATGTTTCTACTGCGGGAGGTTGGGACATTCTCTAAAGCAGTGTACCTACCGGTCCAAGAAACCTGACTCATTGGTGGATGTGAGGTCCTTAGCCAAACAGGTGAGGACTGCCAGGAATGACCCTCGTCCCACCCTTCCTGCCTTGATCTTACTTCCAGGGAGACAGATCCAGGTGAACGCGTTGGTGGACTCCGGAGCTGACGCCAACCTCATGGACGAAGTGATGGTCAAAGAACTGGACATTCCCATCCTTCCACTGCCTCACCCCGAGAGTGCTCGGTCTTTGGATGGTAAGACGTTCTGCCACATGACCCACATCACAGAACCTATCCATTTGATAATTTCAGGTAACCATCATGAAAAGATTCAGTTTCGCATCATCCGTTCTCCCAATGATCCGCTCATTCTGGGCTTACCCTGGCTACAGAAACACAACCCCGTCATTGATTGGAGTTCAAGTCAGATTCAAGCCTGGAGCCGTGAGTGTCACCAATCCTGTCTTCAATCCGCACCTGCACCAGCTGAGGGCGCACCCACTCCACCCCAAGTCCCCAAGCCTTCCGAGAATGTGCCCACACCCTTACCACGATCTGGGCACAGTCTTTTCCAAGACGCAGGCACAGATGCTTCCCCCTCACAGACCCTATGACTGCGCGATCAACCTGCTACCCGGTTCCACACTTCCCTCAAGCCGCCTCTACAATGTTTCCAGACCAGAGAGGGAGGCCATGGAGAAATACATTCGGGACTGCCTAGCCAATGGTCTTATTCGTCCCTCCTCTTCACCCGTGGGCGCTGGATTTTTCTTTGTCCAGAAGAAAGACGGCTCTTTGCGTCCCTGCATCGATTACAGGGAACTCAACAACATCACGGTCAAGAACAAGTACCCACTGCCATTGATTGACTCCGCTTTTCACCCTCTGCACAATGCCACCATCTTTACAAAATTGGATTTACGCAATGCTTACCATCTGGTCCGCATTCGAGAAGGGGACGAATGGAAGACAGCATTCAACACTCCCCTTGGTCACTTTGAATATCTCGTCATGCCTTTCGGCCTAACTAACGCACCTGCTGTTTTTCAGGCGCTAGTCAATGACGTCCTAAGGGACTTACTGGGCCGACACGTGTTCGTCTACCTTGATGACATTTTGATTTTCTCCAACAATGTCAAGGAACACGAGTCCCATGTACAGCAGGTTCTCCAAAGACTTTTGGAGAACAAACTGTTTGTCAAAGCTGAGAAATGTGTTTTCCACACTGACACTGTCGAGTTTCTCGGCTTCATCTTGGAGAGGGGACAGATCAGGGCGGATCCTAAGAAGATTCAGGCGGTCACTGACTGGCCCACACCTACCACTCGAAAACATCTTCAACGCTTCTTGGGATTCGCCAACTTTTATCGGAGGTTCATCAGGAACTACAGTCAAGTTGTCTCTCCTCTCACCAAGCTCACGTCCACTGCCATGCTGTTCCGATGGAGTCCCGAAGCAGAAGGGGCGTTTTCTAAGATTAAGAAGATGTTCTCCTCCGCACCTATCCTGGTGCACCCCGACCCCACCCGCCAGTTTGTTGTGGAGACTGATGCTTCCGACTCTGGGGTGGGAGCCGTGCTCTCTCAGGTTTCCTCTTCCGACAATCGTCTTCACCCATGCGCCTTTTTCTCTCGGAAGCTTTCACCGGCTGAGAGAAATTATGACGTGGGTAACCGAGAACTCCTCGCAGTTAAATTAGCACTGGAGGAGTGGAGGCATTGGCTGGAGGGGTCAGAGAAACCGTTTGTTGTGTGGACCGATCACAAGAACTTAGCTTACCTCCAGACTGCTAAGAGACTGAATTCTCGCCAAGCTAGGTGGGCGTTGTTCTTTGGCAGGTTTAACTTTTCACTCACCTACCGCCCTGGTTCGAAGAATGTCAAGCCGGATGCCCTGTCCCGGCAGTTTGACACCATCTCCGAGCGAGAGGCGCCTGAGAACATCCTTCCTCTGTCCTGCAATGTAGCGTCGGTAACATGGAGAATCGAGTCTGTGATCCAGAGGGCTCTGCGAGGGGAGCCCGATCCCAGGTCCATTCCGGGCAGACGTCTTTACGTTCCCTCAGCTGCTCGGACGCAGGTCCTCCAATGGGCTCATTCATCCCTCATGTCTTGCCATCCTGGCTTCACCCGCACCCTGGCGGTCCTTAAGAGAAAGTTCTGGTGGAACTCCATGATTTCGGACACCAGACGCTTCATCAAGGCGTGTACCACCTGCGCCAGGAGCAAGGCCTCACACCAGGCTCCAGCTGGACTGCTCCAACCTCTGCCTGTGCCCAGCCGACCTTGGAGCCACATTGGGGTGGATTTCGTCACCGGACTCCCCCCTTCTGAAGGTAACACCACCATCCTCACCGTCGTGGTCGGTTCAGCAAGGCGGCACATTTCATTCCCCTGCCCGGATTACCCACTGCCCAGAGACCGCGGACGTCCTGGTCAAGGAGGTCTTCCGCATCCACGGCATCCCCTCAGACATCGTCTCTGACCGTGGTCCCCAGTTCATCTCTCAGGTCTGGAAAGCTTCTTGCTTGGCCCTTGGAGCCACTGCTAGCCTCTCTTCTGGATACCACCCTCAGTCTAACGGTCAGACTGAGCGGGCCAACCAGGACCTAGGAGCGGCGCTACGTTGTGTTTCCGCCAAGAACCCCGCTTCATGGAGCAAGATGCTCACTTGGGTGGAATACGCACACAACGCCCTGCCCTGTGCCGCCACCGGTAAATCCCCATTTGAGATCTCCCTCGGCTACCAACCACCTCTGTTTCCCGACCAAGAGGCCGAGATTGCTGTTCCCTCCCTCGCCACCCACATGAGGCGATGTCTCAAGATCTGGAAGGACGCCAGGGCTGCGCTGTTACGCACGGCAGACCGAAATCGTCGCGTCGCAGATCGCCACCGCACACCAGCCCCAGTTTATAAGCCTGGCGACTCCGTCTGGCTTTCCACTAAGGACATCCCCTTACAATCCACTTCCCACAAACTACAACCCCGATTCATTGGACCCTTCAAGATTCACAGCATCATCAACCAGTCTTCTGTTAAATTGTCACTACCTGCTTCCCTTAAGATTCATCCCACGTTCCATGTTTCATGTATTAAGCCTGTTTCCACTCACCCCCTTTGTCCCCCCGATCCCCCACCCCCTCCTCCCCGTATCATTGATAACCACCCTGCATACACAGTCAAGAAACTTTTGGACATTCGCAAGAGGGGTCGTGGTGTCCAATACCTGGTTGATTGGGAGGGTTATGGCCCAGAGGAGCGTTCCTGGGTCGCCCCCAGTCTCATTTTGGACCCTGATTTGATCAAGGACTTTCACCGTGACCACCCAGATAAGCTCGCTAGACCGCCAGGAGTCGGTCGTTAAGGGGGGGGTACTGTCACGATTTCACGTATTCATGCCATGTTTTATGTTTCATTCATGTCACGTTTAATTTCATGTCATGTCTTGATTCTGTTTTCATGTTACGTTTCTGTTCATAGTTTAGTCATACACTTTTCCATGTTCTTTCTGCAGATCTTGCGTTCATGCTTTCTCTCTCTCTCGCTGTCGCTCACGTTTCCTTATTGTTTCCCCTCCTTGTCTGATTACTAATTTACTAACGATTAGATAGGTTTATTGTTTCTGCTAGCATGATTGGCAATTTGGTAACTCTAATTGCCAATGTCTGATTTACTAACTCACTAACCATGTGTGTTCATGTCAATTTACTAATCTACTAACGCTAGGTCAGGATAGGATAATTACTAACAACGACTAATTATCTTGTTACCTTGTCATGCTCTCCTCAGCTGTTTTCTGTTTCGCTCTGTTCTCAAGCTAAGTGTCTGCACCTGTCTACACCTCCATATAAGCTCAGTGTTTTTGTCAAGTCCTTGCGAAATTGTTGCCTATATTTATATAGTACCTTTGAGCATTACCCAAGTCTGATTTCTTGTTACGATCCAAGCCTGTTTTCTGACCATTGTTACTGCCTGCCGTTTTGTTACCACTGCCTGTTTAGACCACGAGTTTTTGCCTGCTGTCTTTTGTGCCTTTGCCGCGGAGCAGACTTCGGTCTTGACTCTTGCACCGTCCCTGACTACGAGCCTGCCTACCGTCCTCCTGTACCTCTGCCCCGCTGACAGCTACTCTGGTTTATTTTGATTCTTTGCATGGTTTACCGAGTTCGAGACTGCCTTCTCCTCGGTACTGTACTTTGATTATTGGCTTGATTTTTGGTTATCGGACTTTGCTTTTGTTTTGACTACGTCTCCTGAACATTCCTCGAATAAAGCCCTTGCGGGTCTTTATTTTACGTCATTGTCTCTGAGTCGTGCATTCGGGTCCAACCCTCACGCACCCGTCACAGAACAATTTCGCCAACATGGACCCTGCTGACTCAACCGCCATGTTCCACGCTCTCCAGCATCAAGGCGCCATCATTCAGCAGCACGCCCAGGGGATCTCCGACCTTCGTCAGGAGATGAAGGAGCTGTGCGCTGAGATGAGGAGACTCGCCATCGCGGTTCAGCCACGCCTCATGGAACAACCTGCTAAGCCGCCTGCACCTCCGCCTTCCAACCCCATGGGAGTCTGGCAATTCCGGGAGCCACAACAACCCCCCCCGGAGAGATTCGGCGGAGAACCGGAGAGATGCAAGGCGTTCCTGTTACAGTGTGACTTTGTGTTCCGGCAGCAACCGCAGACCTATCACGATGACGAGCGCCGGATCGGCTACGTGATGGGGATTCTCAAGGGGAGAGCCTTGGACTGGGCTACTGCTGTGTGGTCCGGGGTTCACTCCTTCTCGTTACTCAGCCTTTGCTGAGGAGATCCGTAAAGTCTTCCAGCACGCATCTAGTGACCAAGAACCTTCCAAACGTCTGATCGCCCTTCGCCAAGGCAAGAAAAGTGCCGCGGACCATTCGATCGACTTCCGCACCATCGCTGCTGCTACCCACTGGAATGATGCGGCTCTAGCGGACCTGTTCCTGGCCAGTCTAAACGAGGCACTCCAGGACGAGTTGGCGCATCAGGAACCGATCACTCAGCTAGACCCACTCGTCCGTGCCGCCATTCGTTTGGACAACCGTTCCAGACAACGCCGGACCGAGAGACTGGTTCTGCCCGGTCAGCCGTACCCTAGGCAATGGTCAAGTTCGCGACCTGAGGAGAGACAAGCTGAGGGAGTCGAGCCCATGGATTTATCTCGTGCTGGCATGAAGGTCTCACCTGAGGAACGGAAACGTCGGAGAGAGACCGGTTCATGTTTCTACTGCGGGAGGTTGGGACATTCTCTAAAGCAGTGTACCTACCGGTCCAAGAAACCTGACTCATTGGTGGATGTGAGGTCCTTAGCCAAACAGGTGAGGACTGCCAGGAATGACCCTCGTCCCACCCTTCCTGCCTTGATCTTACTTCCAGGGAGACAGATCCAGATGAACGCGTTGGTGGACTCCGAGCTGACGCCAACCTCATGGACGAAGTGATGGTCAAAGAACTGGACATTCCCATCCTTCCACTGCCTCACCCGAGAGTGCTCGGTCTTTGGATGGTAAGACGTTCTGCCACATGACCCACATCACAGAACCTATCCATTTGATAATTTCAGGTAACCATCATGAAAAGATTCAGTTTCGCATCATCCGTTCTCCCAATGATCCGCTCATTCTGGGCTTACCCTGGCTACAGAAACACAACCCCGTCATTGATTGGAGTTCAAGTCAGATTCAAGCCTGGAGCCGTGAGTGTCACCAATCCTGTCTTCAATCCGCACCTGCACCAGCTGAGGGCGCACCCACTCCACCCCAAGTCCCCAAGCCTTCCCTCGAGAATGTGCCCACCCCTTACCACGATCTGGGCACAGTCTTTTCCAAGACGCAGGCACAGATGCTTCCCCCTCACAGACCCTATGATTGCGCGATCAACCTGCTACCCGGTTCCACACTTCCCTCAAGCCGCCTCTACAATGTTTCCAGACCAGAGAGGGAGGCCATGGAGAAATACATTCAGGACTGCCTAGCCAATGGTCTTATTCGTCCCTCCTCTTCACCCGTGGGCGCTGGATTTTTCTTTGTCCAGAAGAAAGACGGCTCTTTGCGTCCCTGCATCGATTACAGGGAACTCAACAACATCACGGTCAAGAACAAGTACCCACTGCCATTGATTGACTCCGCTTTTCACCCTCTGCACAATGCCACCATCTTTACAAAATTGGATTTACGCAATGCTTACCATCTGGTCCGCATTCGAGAAGGGGACGAATGGAAGACAGCATTCAACACTCCCCTTGGTCACTTTGAATATCTCGTCATGCCTTTCGGCCTAACTAACGCACCTGCTGTTTTTCAGGCGCTAGTCAATGACGTCCTAAGGGACTTACTGGGCCGACACGTGTTCGTCTACCTTGATGACATTTTGATTTTCTCCAACAATGTCAAGGAACACGAGTCCCATGTACAGCAGGTTCTCCAAAGACTTTTGGAGAACAAACTGTTTGTCAAAGCTGAGAAATGTGTTTTCCACACTGACACTGTCGAGTTTCTCGGCTTCATCTTGGAGAGGGGACAGATCAGGGCGGATCCTAAGAAGATTCAGGCGGTCACTGACTGGCCCACACCTACCACTCGAAAACATCTTCAACGCTTCTTGGGATTCGCCAACTTTTATCGGAGGTTCATCAGGAACTACAGTCAAGTTGTCTCTCCTCTCACCAAGCTCACGTCCACTGCCATGCTGTTCCGATGGAGTCCCGAAGCAGAAGGGGCGTTTTCTAAGATTAAGAAGATGTTCTCCTCCGCACCTATCCTGGTGCACCCCGACCCCACCCGCCAGTTTGTTGTGGAGACTGATGCTTCCGACTCTGGGGTGGGAGCCGTGCTCTCTCAGGTTTCCTCTTCCGACAATCGTCTTCACCCATGCGCCTTTTTCTCTCGGAAGCTTTCACCGGCTGAGAGAAATTATGACGTGGGTAACCGAGAACTCCTCGCAGTTAAATTAGCACTGGAGGAGTGGAGGCATTGGCTGGAGGGGTCAGAGAAACCGTTTGTTGTGTGGACCGATCACAAGAACTTAGCTTACCTCCAGACTGCTAAGAGACTGAATTCTCGCCAAGCTAGGTGGGCGTTGTTCTTTGGCAGGTTTAACTTTTCACTCACCTACCGCCCTGGTTCGAAGAATGTCAAGCCGGATGCCCTGTCCCGGCAGTTTGACACCATCTCCGAGCGAGAGGCGCCTGAGAACATCCTTCCTCTGTCCTGCAATGTAGCGTCGGTAACATGGAGAATCGAGTCTGTGATCCAGAGGGCTCTGCGAGGGGAGCCCGATCCCAGGTCCATTCCGGGCAGACGTCTTTACGTTCCCTCAGCTGCTCGGACGCAGGTCCTCCAATGGGCTCATTCATCCCTCATGTCTTGCCATCCTGGCTTCACCCGCACCCTGGCGGTCCTTAAGAGAAAGTTCTGGTGGAACTCCATGATTTCGGACACCAGACGCTTCATCGCGTGTACCACCTCAAGGCCTCACACCAGGCTCCAGCTGGACTGCTCCACTGCTTGGAGCCACAGAGACCGGACTCCCCCTTCTGAAGGTAACACCACCATCCTCACCGTCGTCCTGGTTCAGCAAGGAGGCACATTTCATTCCCCTGCCCGGATTACCCACTGCCCAAGAGGCGGATCAAGGAGGTCCCTCAGACAGACATCGTCTCTGACCGTGGTCCCCAGTTCATCTCTCAGGTCTGGAAAGCTTTTTGCTTGGCCCTTGGAGCCACTGCTAGCCTCTCTTCTGGATACCACCCTCAGTCTAACGGTCAGACTGAGCGGGCCAACCAGGACCTAGGAGCGGCGCTACGTTGTGTTTCCGCCAAGAACCCCGCTTCATGGAGCAAGATGCTCACTTGGGTGGAATACGCACACAACGCCCTGCCCTGTGCCGCCACCGGTAAATCCCCATTTGAGATCTCCTCGGCTACCAACCACCTCTGTTTCCCGACCAAGAGGCCGAGATTGCTGTTCCCTCCTCGCCACCCACATGAGGCGATGTCTCAAGATCTGGAAGGACGCCAGGGCTGCGCTGTTACGCACGGCAGACCGGAATCGTCGTGTCGCAGATCGCCACCGCACACCAGCCCCAGTTTATAAGCCAGGTGACTCCGTCTGGCTTTCCACTAAGGACATCCCCTTACAATCCACTTCCCACAAACTACAACCCCGATTCATTGGACCCTTCAAGATTCACAGCATCATCAACCAGTCTTCTGTTAAATTGTCACTACCTGCTTCCCTTAAGATTCATCCCACGTTCCATGTTTCATGTATTAAGCCTGTTTCCACTCACCCCCTTTGTCCCCCGATCCCCCACCCCCTCCTCCCCGTATCATTGATAACCACCCTGCATACACAGTCAGGAAACTTTTGGACATTCGCAAGAGGGGTCGTGGTGTTCAATACCTGGTTGATTGGGAGGGTTATGGCCCAGAGGAGCGTTCCTGGGTCGCCCCCAGTCTCATTTTGGACCCTGATTTGATCAAGGACTTTCACCGTGACCACCCAGATAAGCTCGCTAGACCGCCAGGAGTCGGTCGTTAAGGGGGGGGTACTGTCACGATTTCACGTATTCATGCCATGTTTTATGTTTCATTCATGTCACGTTTAATTTCATGTCATGTCTTGATTCTGTTTTCATGTTATGTTTCTGTTCATAGTTTAGTCATACACTTTTCCATGTTCTTTCTGCAGATCTTGCGTTCATGCTTTCTCTCTCTCTCTTGCTGTCGCTCACGTTTCCTTATTGTTTCCCCTCCTTGTCTGATTACTAACTCACTAACCATGTGTGTTCATGTCAATTTACTAATCTACTAACGCTAGGTCAGGATAGGATAATTACTAACAACAACTAATTATCTTGTTACCTTGTCATGCTCTCCTCAGCTGTTTTCTGTTTCGCTCTGTTCTCAAGCTAAGTGTCTGCACCTGTCTACACCTCCATATAAGCTCAGTGTTTTTGTCAAGTCCTTGCGAAATTGTTGCCTATATTTATATAGCACCTTTGAGCATTACCCAAGTCTGATTTCTTGTTACGATCCAAGCCTGTTTTCTGACCATTGTTACTGCCTGCCGTTTTGTTACCACTGCCTGTTTAGACCACGAGTTTTTGCCTGCTGTCTTTTGTGCCTTTGCCCCGCGGAGCAGACTCGGTCTTGACTCTTGCACCGTCCCCTGACTACGAGCCTGCCTACCGTCCTCCTGTACCTCTGCCCCGCTGACAGCTACTCTGGTTTATTTTGATTCTTTGCATGGTTTACCGAGTTCGAGACTGCCTTCTCCCTCGGTACTGTACTTAGATTATTGGCTTGATTTTTGGTTATCGGACTTTGCTTTTGTTTTGACTACGTCTCCTGAACATTCCTCGAATAAAGCCCTTGCGGGTCTTTATTTTACGTCATTGTCTCTGAGTCGTGCATTCCGGGTCCAACCCTCACGCACCCGTCACAGTTGGTCCTCCAATGAATTGCAATTGACCAGGATCACATTTAATTCCTCATATTTCTTACATCTGTAGCCTACATTTTTTCAATCATATAAAAATGAAAACATTAGCTATATTTGTCTTTGTGTTTATGTCTGTGCTTTTATGTAGCTTCTTGCTGCAAAAATATGCCCAGCGCGAGCTACAAGTAGTAGTGAACGATATATCCGATCGCTATTCCGATATGAGCATTTGCAATATCATACCGCCAAAGTTTGCGATATAAATCCATATCAACGCTCGACGCTGGGTATGTTTTGTCTTACATTTGTTTCCCACACATACTTGCAGACGAGTTTTGTCTCCCAGAACTCATTTACCAAAATCACATCCCAGACTCAGTCCCAGCGCAAGCAAGCACCAACCTCGGATGCGTTTGAAAATGCAACGCCTTAGGAAAAAAACTCTCAAAGGCACAACGGTGAAAGAAACAGTACAGAACAGCTGTGTTCATTCAGTAGCCTAATGTGATTAAGAAGTTCGACAGAAACAGTTGAATAATTTTTTCAACATTTCAGTAGGCTAAACTAATATTGGGGAAAATTGTATTGTTTGGGTTCCCTTAATTCAGTTAATATAATGCCTATTCTATGATGTCTGGAACACATATAATATCAATGATAAATGTTCCACCCATGTGTTTTGTTTCATTGCGTGCCATATCGCAGTTGCAAGATGTAGCAAGATTATTAGGAACCTGAGGTATGCCAAGGAGCTCCATCCTGTTGAAAAATCTGACCCCTTTTGTAGTTGGGAATGTACTGGGAGGCAAGAATCTGTTGATATTTGGCACTGTCAATGTTACCATCCACCTTACAGATCTCCCTGGCACCTCCGTATTGGATGTAACCCCAAACCATAATCTTTCCACCTCCCAATTTGACTGTCTTCTGGGTGAACCGTGGGTCCAGACGGGCCCCAGAGGGTCGTCGACAATATTGGCGGTGCTTGGGATGGAGCTCAACTGACGATTAATCTGAAAAATCTATTTTTCGCCACTTTTCTGCTGTCCAACCTTCCGTCAGGCTATGGGCCTTGGCGTACGCAACATGATTTCTTAGCTGTCTCTTGTTTAGTGCTGGTTTCTGGGCAGCAATACGACCGTGTAGACCATTGCGAGCAAGAATCCGACGTACAGTTCTTGACGAAACAGGCGTTGCTGGCGTCCACTCCTCCTGGAGCTGTGAGGCGGTTGACATGGGGCTGGCTTTTGACAGTCGGACCAGCAAGCTGTCGTCAGATATTAATATTATTGAGCATATCTGGGGAAGAATGAAGGAGGAAGCTTGGAGGACCAAGCCGAAGAACTTGGAGGAGCTTTGGGATGCCTGCAAGGTGGCCTTCCATGCCATCCCCGACGACTTCATCAACAAGCTCTATGACTCTGCCAAACCGGATGGCAACTGTTCTGCAGGCCAAAGGAATATTGATTGGATATTAATTTCTTAACTTATAGTCCATGATGAAATACTAGACTGATTTTTCATTTGTTATTTTATTTACTTTTTGAGAAAGATCAAATTTCTTGATTATAATTTGATTTGCGACAAGACTTTTGTTCAGGTAGAAACTGGCTTGTTCATCATTATCAAGCAATAAACCTTATAAGCATCTATGAAATTTTTGTTTTGATGGTATCTAAATAAACTTTAGACACTTATGATTAATTTGTGTTGTTACCTAACTTTATTAGCTAATTAAGAGTTGGGTAATTAGCAATTGTCATTTTTGTCCACTCATGCGACAAAACTTTTGGCCGGGACTGTACTCACGGTGATCCGAAAATCTGCTGCTGCCGGCAATCGTTGTCGCAATCGCGTCAACACTGGAGATATTGAATGATACAGAGCTCATAAAAAGGTACCGCCTCAATCGCGAGGGTATTATATATATAATATTATATATATTATATATAGATACCCGCTGATTGTTTACGAGATGCAGACATGTAACCAATTGACTAGTCAGTATTCTTGGTTTCATGTTAAATCAGTGACACGTAGCCTACATTTGTATTTTAGAATCTTTATTCGAATATAATAGGGGTGCATCGGATCATTTTTCGGATCAGCAAAAAAATAATAACGGGGACCAAAGGCGCGTTTCCACCAAAAATTACCAGGAACTATTCTCAAGGAATTGAATGAATGATAATTTCAGTTTTTCAATTTAAGTTATTTCACTAAATCTTTATTCGAAAATTTCACAAAATACATTTTTAGATTCAGTACGCCTTAGGCGATTTAACTAGGGTGGTCTTATGCCTGAATTAATTTAATACAAAATTAAAAGATCGCTAATGTTTAAATCTTATTTAATTCGGTCGCGTTTCTACAAACCTGCCTCCCAGAAAGGCATTTAGTATGAAAAACAAAGCAAACCAAAACATACATGGTTGTCTATCTCTTCGCTGTAATTCTGCGTCAAGATTTAGGGAATTATTTAAAACGTGACAGCGGCAGAAAAATTGTATTTCTCTATGATGGTTCAATTTAGCTATTAATCCGTGGATCATATGCGTGCCGAACCGTGGGGGTTGATCCGTACGGATCACGGATCAACTGCGATCCGTT
The DNA here is from genome assembly GCA_029706075.1 of Aldrovandia affinis. Classification (NCBI taxonomy): domain Eukaryota; kingdom Metazoa; phylum Chordata; class Actinopteri; order Notacanthiformes; family Halosauridae; genus Aldrovandia; species Aldrovandia affinis. The sequence continues at coordinate 406,382 of JAINUG010000167.1, forward strand.
ACACCACTAGAATATAACAGGAACAGGTAGTGCTACTAGTGGGTATTACAGTAGCATATCATTTATACTAGGTTGAAATCGCGGGCAGAGACCCATCCCCTATATCAGCCAATCGCTGTGGGCATTCTGAGTAAGCTCATTCATGAGAAACAACGTCATCCTTAGCAACGACGTCAACCCTGCCCTCACTCTTAGCTTAAAAATTCTAGGAATTCCTTAGTATGAGTTTGTCTTTGCAGCTTTGTGAATAGGTTTTAAGGTGGGACTCCTAACTAAAAGGTTTTAGTGCGATTTAGAAGTACTTCTAGTGGTAAGATAAAATTCTTTGTGAATACGGGCCCAGGCCGTTAAGGCCATCTAGGCTCGTCATGTCCTAATCTAAAGAGCATCTACTACTGCGTCTAGCCTGGACTTGAATAGCCTAAGTGTTTCTGTACAGTTGATGTACAGTACGTTGGTTACCACTGTAGCACAGACACTTTTCTAATTAAATCTGAGGATTAAATGCTGCCGCAGTGTAGCTTAAGTTTAGAGTGCCATCATCATCAACCTGTGTACCAGCACATGCAAATGAGAGGAGGCAAAGTAGGGCAGTTTCAGGAGGAAACATAATCATTTTACTTCAAATTGGAACAAAACAAAATTTGGTTGACAATCTCTATCGCAGGAAAGAAGAAGAATAGGCAGAAAATAAATGCCAGGACACTTTTTAAAAGTATATCTTTATATAAACATTTTATTCAGTGCAATTTTTGTGTATACAACAAATGATAAACAACTGGAAGGTATCAGGCTGAAAGGTTTTAATCCTGGTATGCATTGGAACACATGATCCAACATGGGTTAATACACATAGCCTACATCATGCAGCCCTAGTCCTGACATCCCAGCTGTCTCCCATGCAACAGATATGTTCACCTAAAATTAAATTTAACTAAAACACAAACAGGGGCCTCCCTGTAGCTTGTGAGAAGAAAAAGATATGTTGCTCAAGGGAAAGAATATTTTCCCCACAAAAAAGGGGGTCCTTGGTCTACACAAGAACTTAATTTGTACATGCCCTATACAACAAATGGGAGGGATCTTTCTCCTTTTCTCCTAGTTTTGTTCACTTTACAAATAAGACATTACCTATTAAAAAATGTTAAGCCACCTATAATTCCACAGTATCAATTTTAATTTAATTTTTTTCATAGAAAATGGTCACCACTATTCATAAGCAAAACAGTGGTCTGATTGGGGGACACTCATCGTATCGTCATGGTGAACAGGGTCAGCCAATGAACTTCCAACAATGAGAGGGGGTAGGGCTTGACACAAGCACTCGATTTGGTAACAGACTACAAGACAGGGACAGAGACAACCTAACAAGATCCAAACAATGTGGGAAACATTAAACAGTCATACTGTTACTGCAAAAATCATACCAATAAAAACACTTCCTTTAACATTGAGCCATGAAGTCAAACAGTGCATTACCTTATTTTCTTTCCCGTCTTTCCTCTTAAAAACCTGAAATGTAACAAATTCAACCAACCATTACCTTGCTGCACCTCTACACTGGCTGTTAAACTGCTTTAAGGGGCACAGTTACACTTCCATCTTTGGTGTGCTGGTGCCCCTTTTGCACTGAGGGACAACAATATACAGACAGTAAGAATGGGAGAACGAGACAAAGGAAAATAGCTCTGGGCTAATTCAGTAAATTAGCAAGCACATATGGAGGCACAGCTTCTATGCGAGAACCTGACACCCTCCCAGCCCCCTCCCCTTTACTTCAGACAGCCTGAACGTCAGCTCATTTAGAGCTCTGTCTCTGTGCATAAACGCTGTAATGCAGGACAGCCACCCCCTGGGCCTCAGCTCCTGCAGGCTGCGACACGAGGACCTTTCGCTTGGCTCTTAAGAAGCACAGATGACACATGGAATGGGTCACTTCTCAACAACAGAACCAAGCAGCAACACTTTGGCTGTCTGTCCTGATGACTGGAAGGATGAACCGGTGTATTTTACATTACCATCAGGACCCAGCAAAGTTGTTAATTGCAGGGGGGGGGGCTTGTTGAGCGAGGACACGCTGCGGTAGCAAAATTACTAGATTTTTTTTCTAACGAGGGAGGCCTAGGGAAGATCGGTGGCTTTGTTGTTCCTGTGTTTGATTTTAACACTTTTTTTTTAGTCACGGTGGTTTGAGAGAGCACTGGTAACCTAATTGTGGCATGTTGCTCTTGCCTTTATCCTGAACCGCCGCTGATGACGGCAGAGAAGGGGGAGAGTCGTCTGCTTGAAGTCGTCATGAGCATCCAGAGGCAAGCGTGGGAGTACGCCAAGGCCGTGCCCCTGTGGCCCGGCTACGTGGACTCATTCTGGCTCACGGCCTTGCCGCCATTCAGCAGGGCCGACGCACTCCGGCTCTTGGTGGGTGTGCCGCTGCCAGACCGGGAGAACTCTGTCAGGTCATGGAGGGAGGGCTCTCTGTACATGGCCACTGCGGGACAGGGAGGTGCACAGGACGGGTCAGACACCAAAAATGCCCAAATGCAACAGGTCATCCAGGGCCTTTGGCCACAGCCACCTCAAAGCACGTCACAAAGAACATGACCCTGAGGGATAATTCAAGCAGAACATGCTACACAACAGAGCAAAGGACCCATTTCCAATTTGTAAAACAACAACAAAATCCTGACACCTTATCTGTTAACTTACCAGGCCTTTAGAGGAGATTGCCCTGACTCTAAAGAGCAGTTTCAGCAGTATGAAAGTCCACATGCAAGTTCCCCCCTAAATGCTGTGTGTGTGCTCTAAAGTCCATCTGTTGCTGCAAAACTCCCTCTGCAGCAAATCCCCTCAGCTTCGTTCCTGCGCTTAAGGCCGTTACATAAGGCATCTTCACACACCTGAGTCAATAGATACGGCACTCCGGGGAGGGCCCGAGAGAATAAATGGTTGGCTTATTAACGGTAGCTTTATGCAAAGGGCTGCAGGACGTCTGGTTTAAAGGTCAGGGGGGTTCAGCTCCATGGCTGCAGAGTGAGTTGTGCCCTTCACAAAACCTGTTTCTCAATTTAAAGACTCTGTGACAGGTCTCCACTCAGGTGCCCGTGGGGGGCAGCTGTATGCGCAATTACAGGTGAAACGCATGCTCCGGCCAAGCCCCGTGGCCACCGCCTCAGAAAACAAGCCTTTCAGAGCCGCTGTTCGGGGTCCCCGCCCATGAAGTAGCCCTCTGTGGTGCGGCATGTCTCGCCACTTCCAATAGCAGTGCTTTTCTTCCTCAAAGTGTGGCCTGTTTTCAGGGCAGTGTTGCAATCTCAAACTAGTGGGTTTTTTTTCAAACAAGAGCTTTAAAGATTGAAAATGAGAGTCTACCGCTTTACAGGATTTGTGTTTAAAATCCTTAGCAGGGTATGGAGAAAGTCAGAGATGTCTGAGGGGGTGATGCAATGGCTTATGTTTCATGCTTCCTTCAGAAATATCCCCTGGAAAATAGTCTGGCACGTAGCTACAGATACGTCATTAATGTCGACAACAAAAGAAGACCGGTGTTACACTTCTCCATGGCAGGTGAAACTGTTTTCGTCATTTCACAGTCATGTTACCTCCCCATCAAATCATCCCCATCTTTCCCCTTAGCCCTAGTGCATAATATTAACAAACGTACAGCATCTGAGCAGGACGCCTGCTATGTTATTCAGTGTTGTTGAAAGGAACACTTCGTTAGGATAGATAATGATGCCTCTCTGAAAGACGATCCGTCTCCTTCCCTGAAAACCTGAATTCAAACCCAATTGGAATGGGGATCTCGAGCAGAGGGGCAGGGTCAAATCCATACCAGTAATGTGGACAGGACTTAGATTGGTCCCCAGCAAAGTCCCGCACACAGCAGTTAGCAAAGTTAGCACAGAGAAAAGGGCACGTACAGTTATCTTGATAAACGCCATGCCTTCTGAAATGCCTCGCATTGCCACATGGATTCTTCCCCTGAGTGAAAATTGAGGATCTGTGATTCCTCGGCTCATATCAGTGATGCTTTCTGCATCAGTGGATAATTCGAGGTCGCTTGATACTGTAATAAATTCACAGTGTATCTCCAGTGAACTGACATGCACCATCCTCACCCGCCATTGTATTGCAGAAGGATTAATGGCACTCTCAACGCCGGGAGACACATATATCAACGTCCCACCACAAAATAATGGGGCCAGGGGTGGGAGTAGGAGGGGGCGGGGTTGGCGGGGTGTTTCCTTGGCTCCATGTGTATTGGACGTTTGCGTGCATGTGCTTTTCCCCCCACCCTAACTGACATGGCCCCTATTCTTTCAAGAGAGCAATGGCACTCCCCTATAGATGTGAAAACAACATTTGCCTATTCCTGCCCTCCACCTCACCCCACCTCCCACTCATACGCAATGTTGTAATTGCAGCCTCTTTGCTGTTGTTGTTATTATTGTTATTTTTGCTCTTTCTTTTCTTTTGCTGCCATTTCAGCAGAAGCAGTTAGTTCTCTTCCATTTGCAGTGCTGAATTTTAATGCACACAGTCCTTCTTTTTTGTTGACAGATAAACCCACACTTATGAAAGAGATGTGGCCTTTTCAAGATTGAAAGAAGCGGACCCCTCCTCCTCGCTCTCTGTACTCCCCTGTGCCCTCTGAGAGAAGGAAAGCTCTCCGTCTGTCTCTTTCTCTCCTTCTCTCTCTCTCTCTCCGCCCAACCCCACCTGTCTGTCTGTCTCTCTCTCTCTCCGTCCAGCCCCACCTCTCTGTCTGTCTCTCTCTCTCTCCCTCTCTCTCTCTGCCCAGCCCCATCTCTCTCTCCCCCCCTCTCCTTCTCTCTCTCCCTCCCTCTCTCTTGCTCTCTTCTTCTCTCCCTCCCCCTCTCTCTCTCTGCCCAGCCCCACCCTCTCTCTCTCTCTCTCTCTCTCTCTCTCTCTCTCTGCCAAGCCCCACCTGCCCTGACTGGCCAAAACTGAAAGCAGGAAGTGGAGGACCACGACCCTGAAGCAGAGAAGGCGCTCACCTTTCAGCGGCTTGGGGAGGAAGTGGGCGGCCGGCTTATTCTTCTTCACATGGTTCCCCTTCATAATCTCCCCCTCTTTGTTCAGGCCGAGGTACCAGCCCCTGCCTGACTGCTGCTGCCGGTAGATCATGGAGGAGTACGTCACATAGTAGTTCTCAAACACTGACTCCTTGAACTTGCACTCTGGTGTAAAGTGTTCCTGGATGAGACAGAGAAAGGGGAAAGGAGGGAGCGGAGGAGACAGGGAGGGAGGAGGGAATGAGCAGAAAAAAGTGAGACCCAGGGAGAGCAGAAAGAGAAACAGTGTTTGGACCTCAAGGAGAAAGAACATACTGATTCCAGATGGAGTCTCTTTTCTTTTAAATATTAGAAGCTAGGATTCTTTTCTTTTTAATTTTTTGTGAATTTTTCTCCCAATTTGGTTGCCAATTATACCAATTTCATTCCTGAAATCAAATGACGTCTATGAAACTTTTCAGTCAGGATTTAGGCAACACTATAGCACTGAGACTGCTCTTATTAAAGTTGTCAATGACTTACTGGTATCAGCTGACCGTGGATGTGTCTCTATTCTTGTGCTTTTGGACTTAAGTGCTGCGTTTGATACAATAGACCACCAAACTCTTCTGAGCAGACTTGAAAATCTAGTTGGACTGCGTGGACAGGCATTCTCCTGGTTTAAATCCTACCTGTCAGATAGGTATCAATTTGTGCAGTTAAATGATGAGCCCTCTGCTCGCATCAAGGTGGAATATGGTGTCCCTCAAGGTTCTGTTTTGGGGCCATTGTTGTTCTCCCTTTACATGTTGCCACTTGGTGATGTTATTCATAAACATGGTGTACATTTTCACTGCTATGCAGATGACACACAATTATACCTATCAATGAAACCTGGTGAAGTACAATTCGAACAGTTGGACGCTTGTTTTAAAGACATAAAAGACTGGATGACAGATAGGTTTCTATTGTTGAATGCTGCTAAAACAGAGACGTTGGTCTTGGGGCCCAAAAAGTGGGTTATCTGATTTGGCTCTGAATCTGGATTGTTGCTCTGTTGCTGCAAGTTTGGCGGTAAAAGACCTTGGTGTTACTATAGATCCTGGTCTCTCATTTGATAGTCACATCAAGAACATTTCCAGAGTAGCCTTTTTTCACTTGAGGAATAGTGCCAAAATTAGGGACTTCCTGTCATTAATAGATGCAGAAAAATTGGTACATGCCTTTGTTACATCTAGATTAGATGACTGCAATGCATTACTGTCTGGCTGTTCCAATACCTCACTCAGGAGCCTACAACTCGTACAGAATGCTGCTGCAAGGATCCTGACTAGAACAAAGAAGTATGAGAACATTAGTCCTGTGTTAGCGTCACTTCGCCGGCTTCTTATAAACTATCGTGTAGACTATAAGGTACTCCTCTTAACTTATAAGGTTTTGCATGGACTTGCACCTTCTTACTTGACTGATTTACTTCATCCCTACAACCCCCCACGTTCGCTTCATTCACAAGATGCAGGCAACTTGGTAGTCCCTAGAATATCAAAATAGCAGGTGGCAGAGCTTTCTCCTATAGAGCTCCTTTACTGTGGAACGGTCTACCTGTCTCTGTGAAGGAGTCAGACACAGTCTCAATTTTCAAGTCTAGGATAAAAACACATCTCTTTAGTCTCTCTTATAGTCATTAGGTGCAGATGCGGAGGGGGCGTAGCAATAGAGCCTTCTGGTGCAATGAGCTATCCTTACTGTCACCAATCATAAGTGATGATCCGCCCCTTATCAGGACTGCTGATGATGTGGTGGGATGGTCTCAGAGTGCCCTCATGGCTGCGTGTTCCCTGTGCCACTCACCTAATTAGTTACGCTGCCCTAGATTACGTCTGCTGGTGCAAAAGTGTTGTTATCACTCTACTCTCTCCCCTGATCCGGTGTGATATTTATCATAGTCGTAATTGCACCTTTCCTCTTTTATTCCCGGCTTCGTGGCACCTGCCCGGAGCTCACTTGCCAAGCCTAGTCCCAGGGGATTTCCGTCGGCCCAGTACCCAGCTGCCCAGAGTCAACCCCCCACCCCTGCCATGTGTTAGCCGGATGCCCTACCTGCTGGTTCCATCCCCTGCCCTGCCCTGGTATCTGGAGGGATGAGGTCCACCCCACCCCAACATTTATGATGCCAAAGAATGCCCTTCCGGTGGTCTCTTAAGCCTCAAGGACTTATTTTTTTATTTTATTTTTTTTTTTCCTCTGTATCCCACCATTTTCCAGGAGTTCATCTTGATCGCCTTTTAAGGGGTCAGGGAATAATTTTCCAGTTTCCGACATTGGCTCTAATGATTTTCTGTTTTTTTGATTCCCTCTGTAAAATGTCAATTGTGAAGCGCTGTGTGACAACCTGTTTGTAAATGGCGCTATACAAAAATAAAGATTGATTGATTGATTGATTAATATCTATTCAGTAAAATTTGGGACTATATCACTGTTGTAGGATTAACAATTTACCTAAATTATGATGTCATATGTCTGTGTTTACATCTTGTAAGTCGCTCTGGATAAGAGCGTCTGCTAAATGCTTAAAATGTAAGGTAAAAAAAAGTAAAATGTGTTGAACTGCGGTTGATCAACCTGATTGTAGCAGGTAGGACTGACTAAATGTTTTCTTGACGATCATGTGACGGAAGCATGAGCTGTGCATGCACTATGAGGTATCACCAATAGGGGGCGCAAATCGCTCATCCAAGAGGACATGATCTTTCAGACACAAAGAAAGATTATAAAAACAAACAAAACCAGAAGAAATAAAGACATTGCAAACACAAAATAGTTTTATTATTATAAGTAATTGGAAGATAACCTGTAACAAAATAAAAAATATGATTTTATATGCCTTTCTTTAAAAAAAGAAAGAAAATTATTTCGAATTTTTTCCCCGTTTTTCTCCCAATTTGGTTTATTTCAATTCCCCACCCCCACGAGTCCGCCGCCCGTCCTCTGGGAGCGAGACACTCATTCCGGGCCGATTGTTCCCGTCTCTTTCAAGACGGAAATTCTTCCACGGACGCCTTTTACCTTCTCCTCAACGGACTCGTGCTGGCTCACCCTCCCCCCTCCCCCGGAGGCGGACAGCCAAATGCCGCCTCCGATTGGGGCTGACAACCAGGGCCGGTCTGGTAGAGACGCGGGTTTCGAACCGCGCCCCTGACAGGCAGCGCACACCACACCAAAGTGTGGCGCGTTAGACCACTACGCCATCTGCCGCCCCTTATATGCTTTTCTTGATGGACAAAATGACCCAAATTCCCAAGCCAAACTTCCTGTGGTTATTTACCTAAAATTTACAAGAAACCTTCCACCCCTTTGCAACCCTGATAGAGATCTACTGTTTTTGTGAGGTCACAGATAAGAAACCAACTTAACGTTCCTAAAATGAAACATTGATTTTCCTGTCTCTTAGGGTGTGTAGACAATGGGGCATTTCTGGCACATTCTTGCAGTAACTGACTGAGAGCCTGGAGTAAAAACCCTGTTAAAACGGAGAGCTGCTGCAAATGTCCAGCGCCAAACTAACTGTACTTTGATTCCCAGTGACAAATTAACTGACTGCTACAGCAAACATGCCAGAGCGTCGAGACTCAGGAGCTGCTGTCAAAAGCTCTGCCTGACTGCCTCAAACACCGACATCATGCCCCCCCTATTCCACTCCACCCTCCCTTTCCTCTCTCCCTGTCAATTCTCTCTCTCCCTCTCTTTCTCCCTCCATTTTAATTCATTTTCTCTTCCATTCTCTCCCTGCCTCCTTCACCCCAGCTTAGTTGTCCTCCCTCTGTCTCCTCCTTTCTCACTCTCTCCCCCCTTTCCTCACCGTTTCCAGTCTTCCCCATCCCTCCCTCTCTCTTCCAACATGTAGCACGTTCTCAGCTTCCCATACAAGGCAACAGGAGCTCACACAAACACAGCTTTGTCGAATGGGGGCTCGTGATTCGTGGACTGTGGTGCTGTTTCCATGGATGATTTCGGCTTGAGCTGCTATCGATATTCGATAACATATGGGGATATGTAATTTCTATGCGCATCTCTCACTGGCCCGAAAATAATGCCTCCACCCATTTTAAGATTCTTCATGGCCATCACACTAATTGGTTCTCTCAGGCCTTATGACACATCTGGAGAATATATTTAATCCTCACAGCTGAATCAGAGAAAGGTGTGATGCTTAGTGTTTTGTTCCATTATGAGAGTCCATCTCCCTGCCAAGCCCTTCTCCATTCAGCTAGAAAACATCTACTATTTATGCATGTTGCATATGTGTAAAAAGGCTTATAATGGGCCATTGTTTTTCTGGCGCTGTTCTCAATATGTCAAGAAGCACAAATTAATTTCAAACTGTCTGGTTTTTGCAAACCCTTTGACTCATTCTGTAGCCTGGGAAAGATCAATACATTCAATCTTTGGGAAAATGCACACTTACACAAATACATGTGAGCATACACAGACTCACGCATGCGCACACACACACACACACATTTACTGGTTAAGTGAACTCTCACAGAAATCCTGGGCATTTGTATTCCCCACTAATGTAAAGTTAATTGTTACTGAGGTCCGGGACATCACAACTCTTGTGGTGGAATTTTTTTGTCTGTGCTTCCTTGGTCAGAGCCATAGGATGGCTGATAATTCAAATAAGACTCCTCGACTGACTGCACTATACATCAAGACACTCATGTTCAGGGAGATATGCACCATTACCATTGTGTTATAGTGCACTGGATTATAGTGTGCTGGGTTATGGTGCACTGGGTTATAGAGTGCTGGGTTATGGTGCACTGGGTTATAGAGTGCTGGGTTATAGTGCACTGGGTTATAGTGTGCTGGGTTATAGTGCGCTAGGTAATGGTGCACTGGTTTATAGTGTACTGGGTTATAGTGCGCTAGGTAATGGTGCACTGGGTTATAGTGTGCTGGGTTATAGTGTACTGGGTAATGGTGCACTGGGTTATAGAGTGCTGGGTTATAGTGCACTGGGTTATAGTGTGCTGGGTTATAGTGCGCTAGGTAATGGTGCACTGGGTTATAGTGTACTGGGTAATGGTGCACTGGGTTATAGTGTGCTGGGTTATAGTGCGCTAGGTAATGGTGCACTGGGTTATAGTGTACTGGGTAATGGTGCACTGGGTTATAGTGTGCTGGGTTATGGTGCGCTAGGTAATGGTGCACTGGGTTATAGTGTACTGGGTAATGGTGCACTGGGTTATAGTGTGCTGGGTTATAGTGCGCTAGGTAATGGTGCACTGGGTTATAGTGTACTGGGTAATGGTGCGCTAGGTAATGGTGCACTGGGTTATAGTGTACTGGGTAATGGTGCACTGGGTTATAGTGTGCTGGGTTATAGTGCGCTAGGTAATGGTGCACTGGGTTATAGTGTACTGGGTAATGGTGCACTGGGTTATAGTGTGCTGGGTTATAGTGCGCTAGGTAATGGTGCACTGGGTTATAGTGTACTGGGTTATAGTGTGCTGGGTTATAGTGCATTGGGTTACAGTGTGCTGGGTTAAAGTGTACTGTCAGTGACACTTTGTCCACACATGCCATCTGCTACACCAACAATATAGGTGCTATGGGAAGAAATTAGTCAGCTCCTTGGTTTGGCTGCATTAATTAAGATTAGTTGTATGCTCTTCCTGTGCTGGACAGCACTGGGCCACCCTCCTCCGTGCAGACAGCTGGACGAGAGCTCGGCAATCTAAGAAAAGAAAAGGCATGCACCCAAAGCTCACCTTGGCTGTGCCGCCATCGATAACCTGCTTAAAACGCACGCCACGGACGGGCTCTCTGCAATCAGCGATGCATCTCAGGGCTGAAGCAAAGCCCAGGGGCAGCGGCGTCGTGACTGTGAGGCAGCTAAAATGGCTCCGCTCGCTGCTACGACGCACCGAGCCAGAACGTCTGCACAGAGGCAATATTCCCCCTCTAATAAATAACACGTCTTCACAGACCATTGGAATCTCGTCACATTTTAAAAGGATTATCAAACAGTTTGGCGGGGCTTATGTAACCGTTCCGCTTCATCTCCATGCTGCTGCAGCTGAAGGTCAGATTAATTAACGACAAATCAAACACAAATTTGCTTTCGGAGAGAATTGGATTACTCTCTGAATTCTGTTTTGTGTCAAATATTTAATTACAGTTGTCATAACAACGTCAACAAAAAAACAACGTCGCACTGCAGTGGCGAACACAAGGGGGGAACTCCCTCGCCCACAGCGCGTGACGCACATCGTCGCACAGAGAACTCGCTCTTCAGTGGCAAAGTCACGTGGTCTCCTACGTGCAGGATGGATCGCCAAAACGGAGAGACTTGGCATCTAAGGAGCTATTAATGACTGCGCCTTTTTCTCCCAACGCTGTGTGTTTATACTTTCCGTTGCCTCCCAGAAAAAAAGCAGTTAGTCAAAAAGGGTGAGCGTCTAACTATTTATCACATCTCTGCCGTACCAGAGTTCCCATTCTCTGGTGGCCAGGCCGAGCGTCTCAGATATAATGGCTGGACTGCATTAATCACTGTGCTGTAAGCGAGCAACGGAGAGAAAACTGTGAGAAAATGATGACTCTTCTGCTGTTAAACCCGGAGTCCTGCTTTTCCCCATTAACGAGCTTGGAGAGTTCAAGTTCTCCCCAGTAGCATTTGGAGAGCATATTAATTATTTGAATATAAAGAAAGCAATGGGAAAGCTTTAGCGAAGCATCTGTCTATCTCCAGTAGCCAGGACAGGAAGGGGTGTGAAATGCATTGCTTGGTAGTAATCCCTAAACAGCACTGTTCAAACTGTAGAAATGTAGCATTATCTCAGCTGTGCTACTCTTCCCCCATGTCCAGACGAATAGTTTTTGCCAGCAGGCTCAGGGTAGTTTCTGATGAGAATTTTCTCACCTCTAGCGGTCACAGTCACAATCCATTTCCTGAACAAGGCACTTTTTTAATTACCCCATTAAAGATACATTAGTTTTAAGTTGTCAAGATAACCTTGATGGACGAATGTTGTGCGGCTCTTATCTAGCCGAACACCATTGCGCTGGGAAAACAAGCTTGACCTGAAAAAAACGTGAATGGGAGTGGAACAAAGACATACAAAGAGGCTGTTTTTCAGCTACAGCAGAAAGTATAGTCTGTTCGGTGCTTGTGAAGACGTTTGTTTGGAAAGGGGGGCCACCATGACGAGGCTGCATGGTTTTAGGGAACCCCCAGCGTAGCCGCTCGCTGCTGAGCCAAGCCGAGACCAGCAACGCTGCTCTGCGTGCTCCTCGGCAAGCTTTCTGACACTCCTCCGCTGTTTGTGTTCCTTTGCTTGTTCCCTCCTTTAACGCAGCGGGTCCCCTCTTCTCTCCTCCCCCCAGTTCTCCTGCCAGCTGCAGTCACGTGAGCCCACAGGCTGGCTATGTATCACATCTTGTTGCGACAGTGGAAATCCTGCAGCCCCCACCCCCTCCCACTTTCTCCGCCTCCCCTCCCCCACAGGGTATCCCCTGCCTGGGTTGCTGAGGGAGTAGCATGTGTGTGTGTGTGTGTGTGTGTGTGCATGTGTTTGTACACAGACTGCATACCAATGAGCTGCGAGCGCGCACCTCTGTACCCCACCCCCAGGCCCCCCTGCCACACACCTTCTCCTGCTGGAATCTTTCACTCCGTCCCCCTCTGTGCTGATCTGTCTCCCACTCGCCCCAACTCACATGGCCAAAGGACTCATCAGGAGCCACTTCCCCCCACTATCATCACGCCTCAGTCCTTAGTCTCAATGAGCCCCCGAGTGCTTCCCCTGCTCTCTCTGCCCCGTCTCCCCTTCAAACACCATCCCTGCTGTACTCATCTCCACAGCGAACAGGCCCTACAGCTCCTACTCAAAGCACAGCCATGCTCCGCCGCCCGGCAATGCCATTTCCCAAGCCCAGCTTGCGCTCATGACAGCAACCCGATTGGATCTAACCGGATTGCTCCGCCATCCCTGCTTTGGAGCAGAAATGGTTTTTATACTTTCCTCAAAATGGAGCACTTACCGTACTTTGCACATCATCCACCAGCAGCTGGCTGGTCTTCGGTTGTCAAGAGCAGGAAATGAACTGCCATTAGTTCTATGATTGGCTTCCATTAATTCTGGGATAAACAGTAACAGTGCAGCCGCAGAATAAATGAGCACCTCTCCACTGCTGAGTTCAGTGATACGTCCTCACAAATGGGCAATCTAGAATCGTACAGGCAATGGACAACCTCCAGAATTTCTTCCTCTAAAGCACATCGTGGAGACAACTAGTTAAGGTTGTAGGACACAAATGTGTGGGGCATTCTTGGTTTGCACTTAAGCTTTTCTGATTATTTGTGTATTGAAATACTGATAAATAATGAATACTCGAGTGCCTATTGAACCCCCCCACCCCAACTCACCCTGGACCCTGAGGACACTCTTTCCCAAATCGCAGTCACTTGCTTCAAAACTAATCACTTCAAATGTGCCTCTGAAGAAAATGGGAAAAAAACAACAACATCACCCTGGATTATTCTGCTCAATTCTTTTTTTTTTATGTGCCTTTCCCCCCTAAGTACGTTCTCTCTCCCTCTCCCTCTCTTTCTCTTTTTTCTTGCACATTTCAAAAGCATATTTAAACAGGACCCGCTATACCCAGATGACAACAGCCAATCAATCTAGAGGAATTCTTAGAGGGATCTTGAACCTTCCCATGAGCCTCTAGCCCATGACTGGTTTGCTGTCCTCCGGGAGATTTACAATCATTGCCAAACTGCTATCACTTCAATTTATACTGGGGACCTTATGGTTACCACAAGAGCAAATGTGTGCACAGATCAGTAAAGCTGCTACCAGGCGATTTCCTTTCCGAGCACAGACGGCACGCAAATGGTAATTAATTTCAAATACAGGCAGTGATTTACGATTCCTAAGAACGCCGATTACCACAATTAAGATTGTAAAGCGCAACGCATCATTAAGCGAAGAGCGGATCACTACACGGAGCGCTCACGCGCCACTTTATGATATTAACGTGATGTACTGCAGAAGAGTCGTCATTCCTTCGCCCGCAGACCTTGGGGTGATAATACAAGCCAGTAAAACACTAACGATTCCTAAAATGGAGTGAGACCAAATTTAACACGATGACGTATTTGCTTGGAAACAGTGAAAAAAACCCCACTGAAAATAGGAGGTAGCCTATCCTTCTGTGTATTCTATCCCTCTATGAGCATATCGAGGGTCAGTCTATTCTGCATCGGAGGGCGTTTCGGTTATTTAAGACAAAGCGCACAGAGAACGGCTCTAGTCTACAGCAGCACTACCGGGCAACAAAACTCTAAAACACCTTCGGGGGTGCTTTAGATCATTTGCCATTCAAAGCAAACATTTTTCTAGTAGCCTAAACGCAGACAGTTTGTATGTTCGCAGCATACCTTGAGGAACAACATAAATATATCAATTCTGTAGCGTGAAGCCCTTTATTACCACGCAAGAGTACTGCGGAGTAAATAACCTTTACTGGAGTGCTAGGAGCCAACTTTATGAAATTAGATCTTTGGTGGGTTTTTTTGTTTAAGTCCCTGTAGACTATGTTTTACCCAGTAATCTTGTTTATTAGAATCGAATTATATGCACACTTCAAAGCTCCTTTTCTGTTACCCTATGACCACACCATCGTCTGACTTCAGACTGCCATCACTGTTCACTGAAACCTGCCGTTAAAATCCAGTAACAGCCATACAGCTCAGTGCTGTTTCACTGTAGGATTTAATATTTTTAAAAGCCTAATGTTGGAAAAAAATCGAATCTAATGTTAGCACCAAAGTGCCTATTTATTTTGTTCAAACATTCGTTAGTATCAGTGTTGTGTGTTAGAAGAGGCATCCTGGACTCTATACTACGAGTAGGTTGATAGCTCTTTGATGCTGGAAACGCTGTGTTTATTCTATCAGATCTGGCTGCCCCTCCCCCTAACTCTCTCCCTCTCTCTATAAAACCTTCTAGTTCTTAATAATAAAAATATCCATCAGCATGAGATGTACTCATCTGAAGAACTGTGGGTTATTTACTCCAGCAACGGCAAGAACACTGTGGAATTGTTTGCGCGGGATAAGAGCATGTATTGGCGCCGATTATTAACGACTTCATAATAGTGGTGGGCGTTACGGTTCCTTTCAGGGACACGGATCCTTTGACTCAATTCCGTAAAAGGATTCGTTCACGGATTCGTTCACCAGTTCCTTCGCTGCTGTCGTTCAGACTCCCGCGAATGAGAACGAGAGGTATGCAGTGACTGGGTCGGACTCCGTCAGTAAATATTGTTCATATCATAAATCATTCAATTTAAATTACGATTAATTTTAAGGGACCTTGTAACAATTGGATAAATCAAAACAATAAAACCGTAATATCAACAACAATGGCAATATTTCATTGGTAAAATGGAACAAACAGCCTAAAAATAAAAGCCTTTCATGGTTAATTTCTCAGATCAGAAGGACTACATGGACTAAAATGTCCATTCATAAATGTAGCCTATGTGCCACCTAGGTATTTATGTTGGCTAATTTAAGGTGTGACTTGCACTGTGTCGGTTTCCTGCATCATAGCCTTGTGTTCACCAAGCTATCTGCACCAATATTAAAACAATGTTGACCTCTAGAATGATCAACAAAGTTGTGATACATTCATATAGCCTAGCATATTATGTTTGAATAAAGGAATATAATGATGTGGTTTCATTTCTCGAATTTAGACTAGATCAAGTTCACGACTCTGCCTTTAAAAATATTGCAACGTCTCCGTTGGGAAATAGCCTCTTTCATTCAAGGTTTATTTATTTACTGTCAGTTCCAGTTCAGTAACCGGAGTTACTGTTGTTTTTGTTCACTCTGGCGGGAGGGGCTCAGAGAGCACGCCCTGCTTAAGCGCTTCAGTGCTGTCGTTGGCTAATGGCTACTACAGGCTAGAGCCCAATGGTGTAAATGGTTAAATAGGAGTCGCTGCAGTTTCAACAAATGCCAACTTTAGATTAACCAAAGGAACGAATCCGACACGGAGGTGAGTCAGTTCATTTCGTTCACCAAAAGGATTTGTTCAAAAGGAACGAATCGTTCACGAACGATACACTACTACTTCATAACACTTTTAATCAAAGAGGCGATGCAGCCTGCTTTAGAAGGGCTTGTGCACGGGATTCAGTTTATAAAAGCTTTCCTTTTTAATATTTCAGACCAGAACTATTGGTACGTGTCAGATTGATGTCACGTAGTTTCGTGATTTGCAGTGCAGATACGTCTCAAGAGTGGACTGTATTCGAGTACAGCTGGAATGCTCGCCCCTTTGAGTGAGAGCAAAAAAAACCCAGAATTGATCTGAGATTGCAACAGGGCTACTTCACTTCCGCAGTCACAGAGGAAACAACAAACAACATGAAAGGGTTTCAATATTCACTTGTTATGAGAGTGGGACTGCTAAATGCAGCCCGCATATTCGCTTCTTTGTGCAGATGTGTCACCATGGTAGCAGGCACTTCTGCCAGGACACAGACGTTCCATCTCGTACAGCCCGTGCCCTGGCCCTCCCCTAACTTACCATCCACACGCGCGGGAGCCAAGGTGTAAGGCTCGACATTCCCTAACCCGTCTGCTTGGACAGCTGCAGCCTACTTAAAATGTAATCTGCACAATAAACAGTTCTGAAACCTGGGTCCTGATTCAAAACAGCATCCTGGGAGAGGGTACAGCGGGAGCCAGGAGGGAGGAAGGTCACAACATCTTGAGTTTCTCTGATTGGCTCTCCATCTTGGGCATCCCCATCTTGGGTTTCTCTGATTGGCTCTCCATCTTGGGCAACCCCATCTTGGGTTTCTCTGATTGGCTCCCCATCTTGGGTTTCTGTAACTGCATATCTCACTATTGTTTAGTGATTGGTATGTGTGCGAAATAGTTTTCAGAGCAATGCGAAATGCCAGCAGTGAGTTTTCAGGTAGGCTACTGTGTACTGTTACGACAGAGCCACACCCAGCTGTAATAGCCTCCTTTAGAACTAACCAGGACACCATACGAATACTTTTGATCACTAACCACAATTAAGAAGTTTGAGGACATGTTAATTTCTCCCAGTGAAAGGCCCTTGAGGCAGTTTGATGAAGGCAGTTGTTCCAGCCGAGAAAAATTTATTTGAATGTATTAATTGCATTCGTACTAGGGTTTGGTTCCATACAGACAGCGACACACAGAGAGGGTCATGTTTTAAAGCATGTCCTGCCAGGCAGATTTACTCCAAAGTAAAAGTTGCCCATATGTTTTGGAGATTTTCTCAGCCCTGAAGAGCAGTCGCAGGGCAACGGTCCTTGTGTTTGATAGAGCATGGCTGGGGGATTTTGGGTGCCTGTGAGGTGAGGTGACTTTAATTGTGTCTGTCTCTCCATTAAGAACAGCTGTCAGCCAGGGAGCAGCAGCAGGCTTCCACATGCCTCATCACCAGGCAAAATGAATGGAAGAAAATATACATGTTTCCCCCTACAACCCACCACAGATACAGGGATGCTGCGAAAAAGTGGAGACTAAGCTAAGCAATCATCCTTATCTATGAGGACAGCTGTTTTTTTATGCTAGAACTGAAATGGACCGAAGCGACGGGGTCCAGCCCCTCCCACTAATCTCCAGTTGTTCCCAAGCCCACAGAGAAATTAGGTCACTCACTGAGGTGTACAGGTAGCCCTCGTTGTTCATGGCCAGGTACAGCTTGGTCTGCACGCCCTGGATGGCCACCACCCGGAGCCCCACAGGAATGAGGTTGAATATGGCTGTGGGAGAGACAGAGAGGCCATCGCTTACCAGCAAACAGGCAAGAGCATGCAGAATAATTAAGAAGTAGGGAACAGCACATGAGGTGTAACAAGTAGGGAATAGCAAATAGGCAATAACGCATAAGGAATATTACATACTGAATCACCCATTGGGAATAACACATAAGGAATATTACATACTGAATCACCCATTGGGAATAACACATAAGGACTAACAAGTAGGGAATGACCAACAGGAATAGCAAATAGGCAATAATGCATAAGGAATATTACATACTGAATCACCCATTGGGAATAACAGATAAGGACTAACAAGTAGGGAATGGCCAACAGGTATAGCAAATAGGCAATAACGCATAAGGAATATTACATACTGAATCACCCATTGGGAATAACACATAAGGACTAACATGTAGGGAATGACCAACAGGAATAGCAAATAGGCAATAATGCATAAGGAATATTACATACTGAATCACCCATTGGGAATAACACATAAGGACTAACAAGTAGGGAATGACCAACAGGAATAGCAAATAGGCAATAATGCATAAGGAATATTACATACTGAATCACCCATTGGGAATAACACATAAGGACTAACAAGTAGGGAATGACCAACAGGAGTAACACAGGGCCAGATATACTGTTCAAAGCATTTGCTAGGGACAAAAGACATGCAAAATGGTCATCGTACACAATAAAACACCAGTCAATATTTATTAAACTGTATTTAACAAACACACATTCAGACATGAAATGTGATAAAAGTGGTGGCGCTGAGTTTTTTGCAGGTTAGTCTTCGTGCATATTTATTTTTTAGGAGGAGCAAGCATTGCCGAGAATGAGAATGTAATGTGGAGGTAAGCCACCCTGGACAGCTCTCTGTTTTTCACTGTCCATTGAGCTGTCCCATTGTTGGCCACTGCCCAACTCCGCACCACTCCCATGGCCAAGTGGAACCAAATACTAGAGAATATTGGCTCTTTGTGAACCCTCAGTCTGGACAGAGTGACCTTTGCTGAAAGAACAAGTACATTTCAATGACTTCAGAAAACCTTTCAATATGGTGTGTGCAAATCCTTATAATTCCTAAGTAATGGCTTTCTCTCCCTTTCCTCACTGAGTGCTCAGGGGTCCAGCTGTGATGTCATCATCATCAGCTCCTGTACAGCGCACCTGTGCCCCTGGGAAAAAGGTTGCTATGGTTTGCAATGGAGAGAAAACTGACAGGAACAATGAGGAACCCCGCGGGGAGGGCAGAGAGAGGTTGGGAGGCAGCGACCCACTCTCCGTGCCCATGCGAGACGCGCGTTGTCGGTGACGGACTGCACCTCCGGCCCCCAGCAGCCCCCTCTGCTGGGCCAGAGCTCCTTCCCCCACCGGCCCACACCTGATGGGGTTGTGGAGCAGAGGCAGGATGTGGCTCAGTGGCAAAGCGAGGTGGGGGACGGAGGTGCCAAATGTCACCTGCGAGGCTTCTCACCACAAGAGCAGCACCCCCACCACCTTTCTTCCCCCTACTTCATCAACTGGTTTGGTTTGTCACCGCCCCCAGCAAAGCCATATGCAGGGCGACCCAGCCAGCAATTACAGCGGCGCTCCTCTCCATGCGCGGAGACCTTCCTGGCCAATCGGTGTCCATGATGGCCGCGTGCCATTCGGGGGAGGAAAGACGTGCGCGGTGCACATGTGGCAACAGCAAATCTAATTTCAAAGGGATTAGCAACCATCGCCCATCTTGGGTTTCCTGGAAGAACTCAATTACCTCCACCTCACGCCGCACCTGGGTCTGAGTGCGGCTTTCATTAAGACTGAAGACGCTGCCGTGGCGACCTTCTGCCTAAGACAGAACTCGAGTGCTCTCTGTTGGGATTGATAATCCCCTCTCTACGTTCTGCAGAATAGATCGGGTGGAACAGGTAATGAGACCAATATTTTTTTGGATTGTTCAAACCGAATCTAAAAGCACGCCCTGTGATAAAGCCAATCTTTCCCTTTGCCTGGGAAATGAAAACCTCTCGCAATACTTTCCAGTAATGCCTGAACCTTGAGGGCCTGTATCGCTCAAAAGTCAATAACACCGTTCTAATGGTGAGATGTGGCATGGAGACGTGCGCAGTAGACCTTAACGCTTTCGGAAGATGCCCAAACGCATCTTTCGCTGTTAGAGAGGGCAAAATGATATGTGACCGAACAAGCACGTGCATGACTGTGTGGCAAATTAAGGTAGATTACAATCTAAAATTACTCAGAGAACCGAGAACATCCAGGAGACACCGATTATAAATTTGCAGCTAGCTAACGCTTCACCAACGGACAGGTCCCAATTGTAATGACTCTCACTGAGCGAGTGTTTTTTTTTTGCGATGCATTGCCGCACATTAATCTGCCCAATCGGTCATGCGAGAGTGGAGAGGGGGCGAGGCGCTTGTCCTTGTTTTCGTCTCTGTCCAGGGAAGCATTGTAATTTGTGTTGGAGCAGACCTTTTGATACAGAGGTCTTGACCTGCACAGAATCAGGGCATACAAATGTTCAAATTACTTTCACTTCATTTTTTGTCTGAGACTTTTTGAAACTATTGATGTTCATATATGTTCATATTTAGGAGAAAAATTGCACAGCGTTTCGTCAAAATTACCATTACACTAAATAAATTGCTAAGGAACGAGAATGGGTCCATTCCTAACACTTTGAGATTAAGATATGAAGGCACTTCAGAGATGTTGTAATTGTTTGAACGTAATCCATTATTAATTTACATTTTTGTGAGAAATTGTATTAACCAAAATGAGTGTAAAAGGTTACATAAGATAAAAATAAATACATCGCTATATATCTGTTTGAACCAGACATGATTTGACACAGGAAACATTGAGAGGTCCAATAATGAGAGGTCCAATAATGAGCATTGCATGTCAGCTTCTGTGATCAAAATCGTAAGTGTTTTTTGACGGGGGTATGTTAACAGTTGAATCCAATCTAAATGGCAACAACCTTAACAATATTTCAGAATCATCAATCTACATCTGGCTTTCCTGGCTTTGAGGGGATTTTTTTCCATTTCTAAACAGCTGATAACACTGCAGCTGCCGAACCCTCTCTACAACTGTTTTCTTGCATACTCAGCTAAAAAATCTTAATTTATAACACACCGTAAAGACTAATCACATCAATGAATATAGCACTAAGAAAAATGACATTGGAGTGTACTGCAGAGTAATTATTGAAATTAGATTTTAATTGTTTAGTCAATTGTCAGACTAGGTATTAGGAATTAGGGTAGTGGGTATTAGGAATCAGATCAACAGAAACATCCTGACAAGATCATTTTAAAAACAAACACCCTAAAGACATTTTCTTTTACCATTTTTCTCCAAATTTGGAATGTCTGAATGGTATTCTAAGCTGTGCTCGCTGGAATCACCGCTGTCAATTCAGGCTTATTAAAGAACATTAAATGGGCATCAGTAAACATGCGTGCTCACAAAGTCATCAGCAAGGAGCAGTACGTGAGTTTTGCGTGCGTGCCAGCATGTGTGCATGCATGTGCTGTATTTATGTGTGTGCGTGTGTACATTTGCAAGCCTGTGTGTGTGTGTGTGTGTGTGTGACTGTGTGTCTGCGTGTGTGAGTAGGTCCTCACCCACCACCACTGAACACTACGAGCTCGAAGAGGACCGTGCTGCGGTCACCATGGAGACAAGAGCACCCAGTTTAACAATAAAAACGAACCTATTTTTTCAACGTTGTGAATGGCCTCACTTTCTTTCTCCCTGTCTTCACAAGTGTTTTAATTTTCTCTGTAAAGTAAAATAAAATAAGGCCAGGTTTTACACAACCCCCGCCCCCCCAAACACACACATACATTACCATGGAAACGTTGTACTACAGGCAAATCACAGGAGTGTAAAGAGACCTGCAGACAGTTGTATATTTCCAAGAAGGGATCTCTGGTTTGCAGATGTGCTTATCTCTTATCTCCTTCCATCACCTGATGAGGCCCTTGGGACCCGTGTGAGGATCCTTCACCCCACTCCCTGCCCCTCTCCTGAGGCACTCTAGCAGTTATAAAGGCCTGGTGATTCCTCAGTCGCTAAACCCTCGGCTAACCAAAACCTGTGCTCCTGGCTGATTGAATTGTCTCTAATTACCAGCAGCGGAGGTGAAGTGTCTGCCCCGCGTTGGTGCAGTAATTAAATTAGGCTTGTCTACTTTCCATCACAACATGCACCAGGCATACCAGGTGAAGCACAGCCTTTTTGCTGCTTGGTTACCTGGGGTAAAACGCAGTATTTCTTGCACGGACAGGTTCAGACAAGCCCCTACTATGTAAAACATAAAGAAAAGCAAGTTATCTGCTGCTTTCCCTCAAGGGTAGCCTTGCAAATGCTAACAAAGAGCACCAACCTAAACCAACTCAATGAACTAATATGACCACTGAGCTCTCAACCAAATAAGATAGCTGGTGTAGGGGTGCCTTTGAGCCATCGAGGACCAATAGGGCCTGACCTCTCACAGGAGGGGTTTTTCGCGAAGAGTGACAGCTGTTGTTTCTGTGCTCCAGGGTGACTCGATAGGGTCAAACAGAAATCTTCTGACTGCCACTTAGACCTCACTCCCGTGAGGCGTGGCGACTGTCAAAGACTCAAAGACAGCTGTGCCAAAAAGAGGTCTGCCACAGTTTCATAGTGAGAATGCTAGAAATTTATTTGGTTAACCTGTGTGTGGGGTTAAGGATCTTCTTAGCCTTTTTGAAGAGCTTTGTTTCTCTTGCCTGTTTAAGGCAATCTGAGCTACGTCACAACTGACCACATAGATATTAAAGGCATGGTGCTATTAGCTCTTAATTTCCTTGAGCATGTTGGGACTTTAGCTTGGGTCTCCCACTCACTCACAGACTACAAAGTGGTTGCTCCTGTACAAGTTATGCTGCCTCCGCCCACTTAAAATGGATTATCCCACATAACTACTGGCATGACTATTCTCACAAATGAGACCAGAAAAGAGCCATTTGACACAAATAACAGATGCAGTTTCTCATGGGAGGGCATGTAGCCCCACTGTGAGCTGTGCTTAGAAAAGGATTTGTCCTTGACTTTGGCTCCACCTATCTAGTGGTATTAGTGTTCAGCTGAAAGTTCCAGTTACTGCATTTAAAAACTTTACTCCTCCTCTTTGAGTCCAACCTTTTTTTAAAGAAAATCTCAGCATTGGACAGTAGATGAAGTCCAGACAGTCACCAAAATCTTGGCACGTGCCAGCATTTCATCTGATGTCATGTGCTGATGTCTGCCAGCTTTGGCTCCAATTTCTGTCAGCCTGGTTCCAATTCTACAGTGGAAAAGGGTGATTATAGTTTGTTTGATATCACAAAAGGACTGTTCTGTGTCACACTTAGAACACCGTTAGAACTGAAAGTGGTCACATTGTGAAACTGTTTGGTAAACATGGCTGTTTGTATCTATTTGGCAAACATGCAGGAAGAGCAAGCAGTGGTCAAAACTCAAAACTGTGAGAGTAGGAAGAATGTCATCATCACGGATGGTAAGCTGGGACTGACATTAGAAATGAATAAAACATATAAATTCCTATGTAGTCATTCATATACACTGCCGGTCAAATGTTTTAGAACATTTTTCCAGTTTTTACTGAAATGTAAGCAGTTCAAGTCCAGTGAATAACCTGAGATGGTACAATAAGCGGTAAACCACCAGAGGTTAAAAAAAAAAGGTTTAGGTTACCAAAAACTGAAAAAGAATGTACATTTCATAGTTATAAAAAAGGCCTTTTTCAGGGAACAAGTAATAGGTTAATGTGGGTTAAGAGTCACATTTACATTTTTGGCATTTAGCAGACACTCTTATCCATAGCGACTTACACAGTTAAAAATGTTTTTACTGAAGTATAACAGCAGTGTCCCCACCTGGGAATTTCCCTAACCATTACACTACACTACCTGCCAGTCACTCTGTGCAAGTGGCCGACTCTGGATCTAGCAAAAGAGCCCCAGACCATCACGCTTCCTCCTCCATGTTTGACAGTTGGTGTCACACACTGAGGAACCATCCTTTCGCCTACTCGACGGCGTACAAAAACCCTGCGTGATGAACCGAAGATTTCAAATTTTGAATGGCGGTGCTTCATGGCCCAGGCAAGTCTCTTATTTTCCCATCTTAGCAATGGCTTTCTTACTGCCACTCAACCTGTCAAACCTGCAGCTCAAAGTCTTCTCTTCACAGTTGAAACTGAGACTTCCTTACTTCGACCAGTGATAAGCTGTGCTTGAAGCTGTTGTCCAGTGAGCCACCTATCACACAAGCTGTTGACTCTCAGAAACTTGTCTTCTGATTTTGTTGTGGCTTTGGGTCTGCCAGACCTCTTCCTGTCAGAGTTTCCTCCAGTTTCCAAGTGCCTTTTGATGGTGTAGGAAACTACCTACTGCCAAAAAATAGACATTATTTTTCTGTTTTTGGTAACCTAAACTTTTTTTTTTTTACCTCTGGCAGTTTACTGCTTACCTTTGTACCATTTCAGGTTATTTACTGGACTTGAACTGCTTAAATGTCAGTAAAAACTGGAAAATGGGGGTGTTCTAAAACTTTTGACCGGTAGTGTACATGTATCCCTATGTATTCCAGAGCAAGTACAGGCCCTGCTGTGCTCTGTAGTTTCTGTATGCTTTTGAGTCAGATGCTCCCTGCTAATTTCTCACTCATTTTCTGTCTATTTGAAAGGGTGTGGAGTCCAGCCTTGCAGGAGGGGGGATGGGCAACTCACTGGCACAGGGTTGGGGGAGGGAGGGGGGTGATTTGGAGCTTAGCTACTGCACTAAGCAATCAGCTCAAATGGAAGAGAGAGAGAGAAAAGAGAGGGAGACCATGAAAGGAGAGATAGTCTGCCAGCTGTAGCAGAGATGTTGAGTTTGTACTGAGGCTCATGACAGAGAGAAAGAGAAACTATGAGAATATGATGTCAACAGTTATGAAAATCTATACATTTAAAAGCCCAAGAGAATGCTGCTGCCCATTGCTTGACTTGATTCCTCCCCTAGTTTATATGAGATCTACATTTTAGAGAAAAGGGAAAAAAATAACAGTTCTGGAGAGAAACTTGTTTTGGAGAGAAAAAAAATCATTTTAGAGGAGTATTTTCCTCATGGTATTGGAGCTTATTTACTGTTGTCGTTGTTCTAACAGTGTTGGAGCTGACTTCCTGTAGCCATAGTTGTAATAGTATTGAAGCTGTCTTACTGGACTTACTGTAACTGATGTCCTAACAGTATTGGAGCTGACTTACTGTGGCCATTGTTTTAACATTGTTGGAGCTAACTTCCTGTTGCAGTTGATCTAACAGTGTTGAAGCTGACTTATTGTAGCCATAGTTCTAACAGTGTTGGAGCTGACTTCCTGTAGCCATGGTTCTAACAGTGTTGTGGCTGACATCCTGTAGCCGTTGTTCTAACAGTGTTGGAGTTGACTTCCTGTAGCCATGGGTCTAACAGTGTTGGAGCTGACTTCCTGTAGCCATAGTTGTAATAGTATTGAAGCTGTCTTACTGGACTTACTGTAACTGATGTCCTAACAGTATTGGAGCTGACTTACTGTGGCCATTGTTTTAACAGTGTTGGAGCTAACTTCCTGTTGCAGTTGATCTAACAGTGTTGAAGCTGACTTATTGTAGCCATAGTTCTAACAGTGTTGGAGCTGACTTCCTGTAGCCATGGTTCTAACAGTGTTGTGGCTGACATCCTGTAGCCGTTGTTCTAACAGTGTTGGAGTTGACTTCCTGTAGCCATGGGTCTAACAGTGTTGGAGCTGACTTCCTGTAGCCAAAGTACTAACAGTGTTGGAACTGCCTTATTGTAGCCATGGATTCTAACAGTGTTGGAGCTGACTTCCTGTAGCCATGGTTCTAACAGTGTCGGAGCTGGCTTCCTGTAGTCATGGTTGTAACACTGTTGGTGCCGACTTCCTGTAGCCATGGTTCTAACAGTGTTGGAGCTGACTTCCTGTAACCATGGTTCTAACAGTGTTGTAGCTGACTTCCTGTAACAGTTGTACTAAGAGTGTTGAAACTGCCTTATTGTAGCCATGGATTCTAACAGTGTTGGAGCTGACTTACTGTAACTGTTGATCTAACAGTGTCGGAGCTGACTCATTGTAGCCATGGATTCTAACAGTGTTGGTGCTGACGTCCTGTAACAATGGTTCTAACATTGTTGGAGCTGACTTCCTGTAGCCATGGTTTTAACAGTGTTGGAGTTGACTTCCTGTAGCCATGGTTCTAACAGTGTTGGAGCTGACTTCCTGTAGCCATGGTTCTAACAGTATTGGAGCTGACTTCCTGTAACTGTTGATCTAACAGTGTTGGTGCTGACTTCCTGTAGCCATGGTTCTAACAGTGTTGGAGCTGACTTCCTGTAGCCATGGTTCTAACAGTGGTGGAGCTGACTTCTTGTAACTGTTGATCTAACAGTGTTGATGCTGACTTGCTGTAGCTATAGTACTAACAGTGTTGGAACTGACTTATTGTAGCCATGGATTCTAACAGTGTTGGAACTGACTTATTGTAGCCATGGATTCTAACAGTGTTGGAGCTGACTTATTGTAACTGTTGATCTAGCAGTGTTGGAGTTGACTTCCTGTAACCATGATTCTAACAGTGTTGGAGCTGACTCATTGTAGCCATGGTTCTAATAGTGTTGGAGCTGACTTACTATAACTGTTGTCCTCCTCCTTTGTTCCATCAATGGTTCCATCTGCCTGGAGCTGCAGATGGAAGCCCTGCCGACTGTAGAGCTTTGTTACAATTCCTTTCAGCTGAGGCTCTGTGGGAACAGGAAGGATGAAGAGTGAGATCCTGGGCTGGAGACAGGAGGGATGAAGAGTGAGATGGTGGGTTTGGGTAGGGAAGGTGGTTCAAAACCCCACTCCAAATAAGATCACCAAAGCAACCATGTTCTTGTCTTCCTCTTACATGAAAGAGAGCAATCTCTTCACCTCCTGCAAAACAGCTATTTTCATTGTAATGGTACGGACTCCCATGTCTCTGCCACCAGCACAGCATCCCTTAATGTGGTTTATCATTTTCATATTTCCCCACAATTTTTCCCTTTGCAAAAAAGTTGCCTGGGTGATAAACCTGCTTTGAATACTTTTCTGCATCACAATTCTTCGTGACGGGGGGAGGAGGGACTACCCTCTAACTAATTGCAGTTAAGAGCACAAGCAGAAACAGCGGCATACAGAAAGCAGAGTTGTTTCCTCACTGCTGTTGTAAGTAAGAATGTATGTATGTAACCATGAAGACAACAGAGCATTCCCAGCAGGTGCCGATTTACTAACCCACGCCATGTTAGTGCTCATCACAGCATTGATGTGTTACGCCATTTGCCATTCGTATAAATAATTATTGTATTTGAATGAGCATTTTAAGTGAAGTTTCCGCATTTGCTCATGTGTGCACCTTGCCCTGTGGCGGATAGCAACAACGTCAGTAGACTTAAGAGTGTGTTTTTTTCTGGAGCACCACTGCGAGTTGCCTCCACACCCCCTTCTCCGTGGCAGCTTTGGTTAGCATTCCAGGCGTAACGCACCGGCAGGCGAGCCGTTGATAAATCAAGCACACAGGCACACATAAACTGCCTGTGCACAAATGAGCATGCCAACGGTGCAGCGCAGCGCAGGGCAAGGAGCCGGAGGTGGGGATGGTGGGTGGCAGATTTATCATGGGCCCACGCTATGGCCCTGTTGCCGATAGCAGTTTGAGGGATTCCCTCTCAGAGAGAGTGGGCGCAGGAATCTCATCGGCGCTGCCGCGTTGCGGGGCCCCGCCGCCACACACGTGTTATGTAAGTCTCTACCCCCCCCCCCCCTTCCCCTTCCAGCCTGAGGTATGGGGAGCTTGGCTGCAGGATAGTGCAGGACCGGCCCAGGACTTTCAAAAGTGCTGTAGAATTTACCACCGAAGAGTTCTTACGAAATGACAAACCCCTGAGATTCACGGAGATGACAATATGTTACATTGCGACATACATTTGCTAAAGTGGTGTGGTGTGCATTTTCCTGACATGGTTTAGGTCCACTCAATCCCTTAGAGGGCAAGGTATTTGCCAATAAATTCCAAGCCATTCCGAGTGATCACCTTCATCCTATGGTGAAGCATTTCTATCCTGATGGGAGTGGTCTCTTCCAGGATCACAATGCCTCCATTCACAGGGCACGACTGGTCACTGAATGGTTTGATGGGCATGAAAACGATGTAAACCATATGTCATTGGCTGTCTCAGTCCCAATTGAACACTTTTGGGAGATTCTGTATCGGTGCCTGAGATAGTGTTTTCCACCACCATCAACAAAACACCAAAGGATGGAATTTCTCATGGAAGAATGGTGTTGCATCCCTCCAACAGAGTTCCAAAAACTTGGTAGAATCTATGCCAAGGCACATTGAAGCTGTTCTGGTGGCTCGTGGTGGCCCAACACCACATTAAGACACTTTTTCTTAGTGTTTCCTTTATTTTGTCAGTTACCTGTACATAGATCACATTTCACACAGTACGCATCTGGACATTGAACAGAAGCAGCGCTTGCAGCATTCCTCATTCATGTGAACTTAGGTGCTGCTGTGTATTCACATCCAACATGGTGATTCGCTCCCATGTACGAATGGGTGTGGCCCTCTGTAAGGACAACAGCACTGCCCCACTCGGGGACACAAACCTGCTACCTTTTTGGTCACAGTTGCTACACCCCAATTCCCTAACCACTAGACGGCAATGACGTTCCAAACTGGGCGGCACCACGTATCACTCAAACCCAGTGCTGTGCAGTGCCTGTCAAGCCTTCAACATCCACAGTGCAGGGAATGGCAGTGACGGTGACTGTCGTGAGCATACAGCATGTACAAGCTAACGAGACACAAATCTGGCTCAGTCAATGTGGAGGCCTTATTTTTCTGTTTTAAACTGCAGTGGGACTGTTCCCCTTCCATGAATCCATCTCCTTTAACCCATTTAGACCTAAAACGCCTGCTAAAAACGCCTATTAAAACCTAAGCAATTATTCTACACAACCTCTTAAAACATGAGGGTTTTCTGGAAAAAATTTCTAAAAAAAAAGCTGACACCAACATGCACTTCATTTCCCCCACGTCTATTTCAGCGAATCGCAGCGCATTTCATTAATCGCAAAATCGAAGCGACCAAAACGTCACTCCAGGTCTTAATGGGTTAAATAACAGCCTGCTCTTTTAATCACTTATCATTCTCATGCACCAGACACAGCAATGTAGTCTGAGCCACCTCACTGGAACTCAATTTATTCATTAATACAAATTTATTTTTTCATAAGTTTATTATCCAAATAGTCACCCCCAAGGTCAGCAATACTCTGGGCCGTTCCTCATTCCAGACTGGAATGAGCTGCAAAAAACCCTGAGACAATTTTGTATCAGTTCCTGTTTTTAAGTCTCTGATCATGGACTTATGCTCCTGCTACAATAGATGCATCAGTACTGTGTCTTGTTTATCTTTAAAGCCTATGTGTGTTTTAAAATTCCTGTTTGTCCAATTTTATTATGTTTTTCTGTGTTTTGCCTGTTGGTCAGGCTATTATTGTAAATGAGAATTTGTTCTCAATTAACTTGCCTGGTTAATTTTTATTTTTTATTATACAAATTAGCATTATCATTAGTGTTGGTATTGGTAGCATTAGTAGCAGTGGCCATAGTAGTGTTAGTATTGACAGAACAGTAATCACATTTGTATGCCAAGGAAGTTGTTTCACGTGTAGAATTATGTCAGTGTCGCTCCAGGTTCTAAATTCATCCACATTTGCTGATGCTGATTACCTGCAAACGGGACGGAAGACTGTGTACCTGCATAGCAGCTCAGGAAGAATAAAAGTGAAACCAGCACTGGATGGGATCCTATCTGATGCTGTGTAACCACATGGTCCAGCTGTGTGTGTCAACAGCCTGAATTATCCCCTTCTGGGCTCAAAAACAAATGCAGCATAGATGAGGAGCTGAAGCGCACGTCGTGTTCATGGGCTTATGTGCAGTCTGGCTAAAAAATAAGCCAGGCTTTGGTGTGGCATGAAACAAATGGTAAATAGTTGTGTTCACCAAACATCCATAGCTGGTTATGAGTCTTACGACAGACCGGTTACAGAGTGACTATGGCAACACCACCTTGGTGTTCTTCTTCCAAGTATCAAGGCATATGCATTCCCTTTTTGTAAGAGCAGAACAATTCGGGTGTGCATGTTTCAGTACATCTCTTTTCTGTCATGTCATGCAACATACTATTCAAAATGCTTAATTAAACGATATTGTGCAGCTGTTCTTATACCTTTGAAGAATACAATGTGAATGATGATGATCATAATTACGTTGTTCTGATGATGATGATTATTATATTTACGTTTCTTTAAATTATATTTACGATATTCATATAATTACGGTGTTCTGGATATTTTATTATTATTGTTGTTGTTGTTGTTGTTGTTGTTGTTGTTATTGTTATACTTATATTATTATCCATTTTACCTGTCACTGCAACAGATGACAATGGCGACGGTGGAAAAAGAAAGTAACATTAATGATGATTGTGTTACGATGCGACTCAAATAAAGGCACAGACAGCATCAGACCTGGTCGCCTTCTTCTCCGCTTCTTGGAGCTGAAGAGTTTCACCCGCGAGAACACACTCAGCCTGTTGGGCTTCTCGCATGTCCCCTTTCCTTTATTCGGACTGCTAACGCAGCGGCAGGCATTCGACTTCTCCCGCTCCCTCGCCTGCCTCTTCTGCCGAATGAGGGAGCTGGCGATCGCTGCGGCCATAGCCAGTTTGGCGGCTGGCTAATGGTCCAAATTCCAGATGAAAATCTTCTACCCACCCACCGATTGCGGGGGGTTTTAATCTGACTCTGTAATTATAAGTTTTTAAATAAAATAATCCACAATCGTGTTCAAATGCGTAATGAAGTCATTGTTGCAGCTGGTGCTGCAGTTTGTGTTCAATTTCCAATAGTGATTCTGCATACACAGTACAAAGGTGTCAAGTACTTTCCAATATTATTGAACACTGAATAACCAGTTTTTAAATGTTCAGGTTGTGGAACATCATGTTCTAACCTCTCCTGGGCGTATCTCGATAACGGTGCATGTTCACTCCAGGGGAAAAAGCCGTTCTCAACAAAATATGGTTAGACGCACGTTCCCCATTCGCATAGTACGACTAAGACAATGCTGTACGATGCTGGGAAGTCGACTTCACGACTGTACGCACGCCTAAAATTGCCCGAGCCATGCCACTAATAAAGCCCGTCATGTTCCTTAAACAGCCGAAAAATGCTCCTGACTATTTCCTCAGAAGCTCCGACAGCGCACAGTAAAAACTGATATTTGCGTTTGATTCACAGCCTGGGAAACGCCGGTTAACAGGTGGATAGATATATATTTGGGGTTTTTTCTCTCTCTTGTTAGCAACAGACTTGTTTTTATCATATTTGAGAGAGAGAGACAGAGAGAGGAGGGAGGGGGGTGGGGGTAAGCAAAAAGCTGGAAGGAAAAAAATCAATGTAGTGAATTGAATAGGAAAATTGGAAGTAGTTGATGCAGGAAGTCTTCTCCTTGTCCCTTTCTTGTTTTTATTTAAAGACAAAGTGTCTCAATTTAAGAATGCACGTTAAGTGCGATAACTGGTTCCTGCCGGGAGGCGCGCGATCTCGGCAGCCTTCTGTATGAAGGAGTGGCGATGTTCCGTGAGCGCTAAAAAAACGGCATCATTAATCCCCCAGCAGATCCAGATTCGACAACTTCACAGTTGCAGTACCAATTGTAGTAAGACGACATAAGAAAGTAACAGGCCGTCGTAATGTCAAAAGAAGTAAACATTCGGAAAAAAATAATACAAAAACAGATCCTCTTCGTATGCAGAAATAATGCAAAAATAATACAAAAACAGATCCTCTTCGTATGCAGAATTCGGATCCCCTACTGCGGTTCCTCCTGCGATCCCCTACTGCGGTTCCTCCTGCGATGAAAAGTAGGGGGTGGAAACGCAGCTTCTTCAGTTTGCCAGATCTTTCTTAATACCACGAATGAAGAAAAATCCACAAACGGAGTTGAGTTCTGAAATAATTGTACTTGTATGTTGTAGATCCCACTGCAGCACAGTAAAGACTGTCTGCTTCCTCGTTGAGCAGCTGCTCATGGTCGCTCGCTCTGCGCTCGTGCGCATGGTGACAGACACCCAAACAAACGTGACTGTGGTTAGCAAGTAGGCTACCTGAGACATTGTCACGACTGTGTCATAATCGTTACGTTTCAACTGTATGTCTCCGATGCGAACAGGTCTCATATGCATACACGGCTGTCCCTAGCAGTGTGTACCGAAACCTGTAAAGCAACAGTTGAAAATTACTCTTGCTGACCACGTAGACGAAATTACGCGTGTTCCACATTACAGACTTAGCCCCTGCGCCAGATACCGATTAACATGTGGCAACTGGACACGCTTACCCTACGTTTGAACATCACTGATGACCAGGGGGTTTGCTTATAAGAAATAACTGCATGTTGAAAGAATAAATACAAAATCACCGGTTAAGTTAAGTGGATATCAATGGAGATGTAAAGCTAATTTCCCAAATAAAGAAAACACTTCAGTAGTAAACGTGTGTTTTCCTGGCATGGTTTAGGTCCACTCAACCCCTTAGAAGGCAAGGTAAACATCAATAAATATAAAGCCATTCTGAGTGATGACCTTCATTCTATGGTTAAACATTTCTATCCGGATGGGAGTGGTCTCTTCCAGGATGACAATGCTCCCATCCACGGGGCAAGAGTGGTCACTAAATGGGTTGAGGAGCACGAAAATGATGTAAACCATATGCCATGGTCGTCTCAGTCACCAGATCTCAACCCAAATGAACACTTATGGGAGATTCTGGAGCAGTGCCTGAGACAGAGTTTTACACAATAAAAAAAACCACCAAATGATTGCATTTCGTGTGGAAGAATGATGTTGGATCCCTCCAATAGAGTTCCAGGTACGTGTAGAATCTATGCCAAGGCATATTGAAGCAGTTCTGGTGGGTGATGGCCCAACATCCTATTAAGACACTTAATGTTTGTATTTCCTTCATTTTGGCAGTTACCTGTAGATGTACATATACAGTGGGTATAAAAAGTATTCACCCCTTTGGCATTTTTAACATTTTACTTTCTTACTTCATGGAATCAAAATGGATTTAATTTGGATTTCTTGCCACTGATCAAGACAAAATACTATATAATGTCAAATAAAAAAACAGCAACTGTAAAGCTTTTTGTGAATGAATTACAAATACAGAAACAGACAGTAATTGATTCACCCATTTTTCTAAGACACACCTAAATAAGCTCTGGTGCAAACAATTTTCTCCACCTTTCAAGGAGTCTACCTGTGTACAATTGAGGTGTTTCAAATTATTTTTTATAAATTTCTGTAAGAGGTCCCACGGTTTCTTTGTGGTTAATAGTCCAAATTCCAGATTAAAATCTTCTACCCACCCACCGATTGCAGGGGGTTTTAATCTATCTGAATCTGTAATTATAAGTTTTTAAATAAAATAATCCACAATCGTGTTCAAATGCGTAATGAAGTCATTGTTGCAGCTGGTGCTGCAGTTTGTGTTCAATTTCCAATAGTGATTCTGCATACACAGTACAAAGGTGTCAAGTACTTTCCAATATTATTGAACACTGAATAACCCGTTTTTAAAAGTTCAGGTTGTGGAACATCATGTTCTAACCTCTCCTGGGCATATCTCGATAATGGTGCATGTTCACTCTGGGGGGAAAAGCCATTCTCAACAAAATATGTTTCTTAGTGCGTTTCCAAACAAGTGTTTCATCATGAAGACCAAAGAACATTCAAAGCAAATCAGAGAATATATTGTTCAAAAGCACCGAGGAAGGATATAAGATGATTTCAAAGACTTTGAATATCCCCGTTAAGGGACCAAAAGTGTGCACCGTTAAGTCCAACATAAAGAAATGGAGAGAATATGGTCAACCTCCAAAACTGAGAAACTGTGCAAGAACTTGTTAAGGAGGCTACCAAGAGGCCTATAACAACTCTGATGGAGTTAGTCTTCTATGACAGAGATGGGAGATATTGTCCATGGGACAACAATAGCCTGGGCGCTTCACAAATCTGTGCTTTATGCGAGGGTGTCAAGAAGAAAGCCATTGTTGAAGAAAACTCACATTAAATCTTGCCACTCTCAAACCAAGTGGACGAAGATTCTATGGTTTGATGAGACCAAGATTTAACTTTTTGCCATCAATGTTGAGCTCTATGTTTGGCGCAAGCCTAACACTGCACATCACCCTAAGAACACTAACCGTATCGTGGAACATGGTGGTGGGAGCCTAATGCTATGGGGATGCCTCTCTGCTTCTTCAGGGCCTGGAAAACTTCACAAAATAGAAGGCAAACTAGATGGCACAAGATATAGACAAATCTTGTAGGAAAACCTGCTGCAGTCTGCAAGAGACCAGGGACTTGGGAGAAGATTTATATTCCAGCAGGACATTGACCCAAAGCATACAACAAAAGCCATGTTGGAGTGGTTTAAAAACAAAAAAATATATGTTTTGGTATGGCCCAGTCAAAGCCCAGACCTCAATCCCATTGAGAATCTGTGGGAAGATTTGAAAATTGCTGTTCACCACCAGTCCCTATCCAACCTGATGGAGCTCAGGCAATTTTGTAAAGAAGAATGGGCAAAAATTGCAATGTCCAGATGTGCAAAGCTGGTAGAGACTTACTCAAATAGACTCACAGCTGTAATCTCAGCTAAAGGTGCTTCTACCAAGTATTAAATCAAGGGGAGTGAATACTTATGGAATCAATTATTGTATATTTCTCATTAATTAAGAGCTTTAGTTATTTCGTTTTTTATTTGATATTTTATAGTCAGTATTTTAATTCCATGAAGCAAGAAAATAAAATGTGAAAAATGCCAAACTGTACGTGTGGTTTACAGAAGAAAACATATTTTTCCGTTTTAGTCACATTTTAACTGGCCTACATTGTACACGGTTCCAAAGACTAGTTCCGTAGCTTTTTTAGGGTATATTACACTGAATTCTCGTATAAATCATCAGAATTGAATGAACAGCCAAGCTAAGATCCAGCTGAATGAACTATCAGAACTATGGTGTGGCTTTTTTGTGCACAGACGAATTATTGGATATCTGTATGATTACAATTATTCTACATACGATTTTCACCCAGTTTCAAATCGAAGTCTTTATTATTTTTTCTCGTAAATACTGTAAAAGTGTGATGAACCACGACACAAGACAATTCGAATCTATTATAAAGTACCCTACATATTATAGTACACATTAAATATTATGTTGGCTACACATTGTTCTTTTCTTGTCTTTCAATGGGGTTGGGCTGGAGATCGTGAACTGATTTTATAAGAGCGAGAACATTAATCCATTGTTGCCATGGAATTGTTGTGATCCAATTAACACATTCCGTATGACGACAATATTCTCACCTTTGGGTGTTAATACACTTCAGAAAAAAAGTATAGATTGAACGCGCAATTCTCTTTTGTAAGCTGCACGTTTTTACTGAGCAAATATTTCCATGGAGAAAACGAGGTAAATTAATGTTATTCGTGTGTTTGAAACGATATTTCGTTTTTTTATGTGATTGTATTGATAAGCACGCACTTTCATATCGATGCGAAAAGTACAGCCAATTTGCACGTTGCACAACAGCCATACTTTTATTTGCATAAAATGAGTAGGACTGTGCGTTAAACCAAATAAACTGGTTACATGGAAACGACATAGACATGACTTTCAGTATTATCACATATGAGATGCCATAAGATGCAATAACTGTTGCAACGTGCCCACATAAATGGAGAACAATACTGAAGCTCACATTTTGTACAATAAACATTCACACCAATTGCGAGCTTGCATTATGAATTAGGTGGCACGCTTTTTTGGCCTCGCGTGGAAAGATCAACAGCGTTCCCCGAATGTCGAGCTGTGTTTTTCAAACTCCTCAGCTAACGCCCATCTACGTACCTCAACACAAGCGGGACGTTGCCCTATAGGATGCACAGCACACAAAAGATGCAATTAATTTGCAAATCAGAAATGGGTTACAGTGACATTGCGCACAGTACAATGCCAACTGTGCGCAAGATTGCGCGCGAGGAGCGGACTGCGATTAGGAAGCAATCACCATTCCCATCTACTGCGTGATGAAATATCAAATTAAGCACTAAAAACATGGACCAAGCTCAGGGTGGAATAGAAAATAATTTAAACAAACTGTTTACCCTACGGCATTAATGTTTTCCCCAAACTGCAATCTTCCTTTGTAGACAGTAATGTATTGGGTATAGGGATACAGGATAAAAAGGCGATTACAGTTGACTGTCCCCTTGCAGTCAGTTTTCATAGCAATACGTCATAGGTAATTCAACCAAATCCTCCCCAACAATGCCACCTGCAGCTCCAAACGAATAATGCAGAGTAAAAAGTCTGTTTCCTCTTCACTGCACTAGTCATAGATTAATGCAGTAAATTTAAACGAGCATTTATCAGCTCAGTCAACCAAGAGGATTAAAAGGTGTATATTTTAAGTTCATATACCGTACATTATATTACCCCCAAAATATAGTATACATTTGAGGTAATATAATTAATAGATTTCATACTGTGTCATTGTCTGATTGCGTAAAGCATTAGCTATAAGATATACACACAAAATAAAACTATGCTATCATCTTCACTAATAACTTATCTTATCTTATTTAAATGTGTGTACGGAATAAAACCGACAAAAACACAAGGCCCATAAAACACAAATATTTGTTGAAGGGATATCGAAAAAATAACCTTGGTATACGTAGTGTCATGGTTATGTCATTATTCTCCTCTTATTACTTGTTTTTATTATAAAACTGAAATTAACCGTAAAATTATTATTCATAAATACAATACACTGTTTTTGTCTGTGCATTATGTTTCTAAAAGCCCCCTTTAGGTCATCTTTTTGACCGCGGCCTGAAAGCCACTATTCAGACTCAAAACAACCCGGTTGATTAGTAGCATCTGACAGTATTTCTCAAGAGACGTATTTAATAGTTCATCTGGAGTCTACAACAAGAAGTAGACACTATTCATATTGAAAATAAGCGGCTATATAAGGCATTCGTATATTTATGCACGATCGTAGAGGGAAACATTTATTTCGACTTCAGAACCTCGGATAGCTCTTGTTTGGGGCGTTGTTCTAAAGATGTGGAGGACAAAATCTCGATTATTAACAGTCACAATAATGGAATAAAACAACTATGTGACATGCACATACATATTTAATACCGTTGGGCCTAATTTTACCATAATTTAAGGTGCCAGTCTTCTAAACAAGCCCACAATAATATGACTACTCTTCTCATTATGTGTTTATATTTTAAATGAAATTCTTAAAATAATAATAATAATAATTAAATAATTAAAAAAGCTCAAGACAACATACCTGATGTTGATCTCCTCAAAGGAAAAGCCATGCTTCGTTAACTGTGGAGCCAAAACAAGTCTGGAGAATGTGTTCGCAGTCCTAGGGCTCGTGCAGTAAAAGGGAGAAGCTGGTACAAAGTTTAAACCATATTTAGAGAATTCTCAAAGGCATCGACAAGAACCCATCAAAGCCGCGCGAGTGGTGATCCGAGATCATTAACGGACATTAGTGACAGGCCATTATGACTTTTAAAATGTTCATTAATGATTCATTGGGAGGTATTGTTGATCCGGCAAACACTGATGGAACAATTTCTAAACGGCGCTGTGCTCTCGGCAAAAAAGTCATCCGGCATACGCATTGAAACTGTACATGTTGCTCAAGCCGAGAATCTGGACGACTTTTCTCTCGGATTACAAAAAATGTCTGTAAGAAGATACTCTAATGCACCGAGTAAACCAGTTACGCCGTGCTCCCCACTTTCGAGTGGAAAGCATCAACGTGCATCAACGGATATGACAATGCGCATTAGATAAACGTTTAAACAATGCATTGGGCTGACCTGAACACTTATGCAAGCTTAATTATTAATGTTTTCGAACGCCTCCATAATCCAGGGTTGAAGATTCACGTTACCTCTCTTACTGAATATAGGCTGCGGTAGTTAATTTAAGTAAGGGAGTAACATGTTTATTTAAATTACATACTCGAATAATCTTTACGTTTAAACACTTTTGTTTATACGTAAAATATTATTATTTCCATCAGCTTTCGGTATATAACAGGTCAATATAACAGAGAATAGGGATGGGGTTGATAATGATAGGATGTTACAGTCGGCCTTGAACATTTTCCATTTTAAAAGTGCGACAGATCATATAGTTAGCTCAAAATTGAAGCGCTAGCTAGAAAATATTAACATAATCAGTTTATGACCTCCTCCAAATAGTTAATACATGAGACAAAAAATTATACACAGAGGGAAAATGTTTTTGGCCAATATGAAAAAATAAAACTACACGAGGTAAGAAATGTTCAGCAGTGAACGCTAGATGGAGCAAGTTATTCGTATCTGATATCTTTCTCCCAATGAAAGGCTTCGCCGTCTTTGTTACCTTGGTTCTAAACAGTGCTGTTCAATGGAAGGTTAAGAATTGTCCCTGGAATGTCACGCTGGTTGCCTTGATCTAAAATCGATTTCCATTACAATTATCCTGTCCTTAGAAACTTTCCAGTTCACACTGTAGCTACTGTTACATATCCAGTCTTGTCTAAACTGTGAGCAAAACAGCCTTTATGCAAGACTCAACATTTGAATTAGGCCAGTGACTAATAGAGTATTAAAACAATAATAAGGAAACAGAGTTCATTAAGTGTCCGGATA
Organism: Aldrovandia affinis; assembly: GCA_029706075.1. Taxonomy (NCBI): domain Eukaryota; kingdom Metazoa; phylum Chordata; class Actinopteri; order Notacanthiformes; family Halosauridae; genus Aldrovandia; species Aldrovandia affinis. The sequence continues at coordinate 445,168 of JAINUG010000167.1, forward strand.
ATTACATCAACCCTCCTCTCCTTCCTGTCATACTTCAGAATAATTTGTTTAAAAAATAAAATAAAATTAATTGATGTTTTTCTGATTCATGGGGATGGATAAATCATAACTGTGTATGCCTGGGCTCAGTTATACTTTAACCTTGTCATGACTGAAAAAAACTGTTAAACAGGAAAAAACTACAGTAAACCAGCTATACACAGCTCCACTTGCATACCCAACAATCTTTCATCAACAAAATTTGTTCCAGGAATTTGAACGCATGTAGGTGGGGGAATTAATTTGGACAATTTCTGTTATTGGGATGAACAGGTTTCCACAATGAGCCTGTTGTCCCTGTTTTTCCTCCTCATGCGATCTGTAATCTGCTCGCATCGCATAACGGGGTCCAAGGGCCCTGAGGTGCGATGTGTATGTTCTGCTCCCTGACAGATTGCTGGGAGTTTGAGTTCTGTGCCCAGTTTGTAGACCCTGCTCTTGGTCTGTGAGCCAGTGACAGACTACACGCCTCCCCAGAAGGGCAGTCTGTCCCGGGAGATGTGCGGTGGCCTGTTTTCATAAATCCCGGCCTTCTGTCCCACGCTATCGCTCAACCTAGAACCCCAATTCTGCCGCGAGGCTTTCTGTGCCTAAACCAGCGTCGGCAGCACCCGTGTCTGCAGGTTGTCCTTTTACCGCCTGCACATTTCACATAAACAGTGACCATCCTGTAACGGGAGAACTTACCTCTCTGTAAGTTCTATCATAGTCGAAGATAATCAGGGGAAGACACTAGGTAAAAAAAACCCAGTACTTTGGGTGTTACAGTACTTTGCAGCTGATCGCGTCTGTCACAAACGACCTTCGGACTTGTCTGTGTTGTAGTTATTGTACCACTTTTCGCTTTCAGTTGAAAAAAGCTGCAGCACCTGCTAGCGACACAGTTCACTTTTCTCAACTTAACGCTCCCTTCCTCTCTCTCTCAGACACACCCACTCACCAGTATGAAGCATCCTGATTGGCCCACATTCTGAATGTGACTATTTGTAAGTGGTCTCCAAAATGGCGACCACTGACATTCTGAATTCTCATCCTCCATTGTCATTACGCAGAGCAGGCCTGGAGACTACAAAGCCTGGGCTATTATGTAAGGGGATCACTCAGCACTTATGCGGTGAAAAGTCAGGTATTTGTGTCAGGGACTATTCAAAGCTGTCAATGCACTGTTCCTGGGGACTGTCATGAAAATAAAATTAAGACTTTCATTTAATTTCATGAACGTTATTTACACATTGAACAACACATATCCCCAGACTATGTGTAGTGGTATAGTGTTGTATCAACAAAGGCACACAGATCACCCCAAAACCTGGCAGGATTTCGACAGTGAAATCCCTGTCTTTGTACCAGGGATGAATTACCTCACCACTGGGAATAATGCTATGCGCTCGGGTGCTATTCTAATCTTTGGCCACTAGATGGAGGTGCTGTTGAGCAGAGAAATGTATGGATGACTTTGATCCCTAATGAAATTAGGCAAGGAAAATACCGCCCCCCCACACTCCGATGTTACACTATATGGCCAAAAGTCAGTAGACACCTGACCATCACACCTATATGAGCTTGTTGGACATCCTATTCTAAAACCATGGGCATTAATATGGAATTTGCGGCTATGACAGCTGCCACTCTTCTGGGAAGGCTTTCCACAAGATTTTGGAGTGTGTCTGTGGGAATTTGTGCCCATTCAGCCAAAAGAACATCTGTGAGGTCAGGCACTGATGTTGGACGAGAAGGCCTGGCTCGCAATCGGCATTCTAATTCCTCCCAAAAGTGTTCAATGGGGTTGAGATCAGGGCTCTGTGCAGGCCAATCGAGTTCCTCCACACCAAACTCGTCTAACCATGTCTTTATGGACCTCGCTTTGTGCACAGGGGCACAGTCATGCTGGAATGGCAAAGGGCCTTCCCCAAACTGTTGCCACAAAGTTGGAAGTGCCCAATTGGCTAAGATGGCTTCGTATCCTGTAGCATTAAGAATACCCTTCATTGGAACTAAGGGGCCTATCCCAAACTCTGAGAAACATCCCCAGACCATTATCCCTCCTCCACCAAACTTTACAGTAGGCACTATGCATTCCGGAAGGTAGCGTTCTCCTGGCATCTGCCAAACCCAGATTCGTCCATCAGACTGCCAGATAGTGAAGCGTGATTCATCACTCCAAAGAACACGTTTCCACTGCTCCAGAGTCCAGTTGCGGCGTGTTTTGCACCACTCCAGCCGACGCTTGGCATTGGGCATGGTGATGTGAGGCTTGTGTGCAGCTACTCGGCCATGGAAACCCATTCCATGAAGCTCCCGACACACAGTTCTTGTGCTGATGGTGCTTCCAGAGGCAGTTTGGTACTCTGTAATGAGTGATGCAGCAGATGATAGGCAATTTTTACGCGCTATGCGCTTCAGCACTCGTCAGCCCCGCTCTGTGAGTTTGCATGGTCTACCACTTCGTGGCCGAGCTGTTGTTGCTCCTAGGCGCTTCCACTTCACAATAATAGTACTTACAGTTGACCGGGGCACATCTAATAGGGCAGAAATTTAATGAACTGACTTGTGGCAAAGGTGGCATCCTATGACAGTGCCGCGTTTAAAGTCACTGAGCTCTTTACGAACCATTCTGAATTCTAAATGTTTGTCTGTGGAGATTGCATGGCTATGTGCTGGATTTTATGCACCTGTTGGCAATGGGTGTGGCTGAAACATCTGAACTCAATAATTAGTAGGGGTGTCCACTGACTTTTGGCCATATAGTGTATTGAATGTCATTGCCATTTCTTTTTTTTAATTTTAAAAAAAAATTTGTTTCTGATTTTATCCCATTTTCTCCCAATTTGGTAGCCAATTAGACCCGCTATTTTTTACGTCAATCCCCGCCTAGTAATGAGAGTTTGCTGCCGTAGTCCTGCGACCGGTAGTGACGAAGGCGAAGTGACGCCTCTTACGAGACGTCACTCGCCAAGCCGTCGACCGAACCCCGGTACTTACAGGGCCACTATACGCAGCGAACGTCACGTCGGCTTCCCTCCCCCCTCCCTGGGGCGGACAGCCAATCGCCGCCCCCTGGTGGCACTCCCGGGTCATTGCCATTTCTGATCTTAATTGTATTTAAACATGAGATTTATGTGGTTTGTTTCATTATTATTAGTTGTATTACCTCTATCCAGGGTAACTTGCAACCCATTTACACCATTGCATTCTTTTTTTAGCAGTTGAGGTACAATACCACCGGAACAGTTTCTCTTCACTGTTATGAAATCTCAATAAATAAAAAGACAAAGATTGTTCAGCAAAAAAAAAAAAAACAGTTTCTCAAGTTGAATAACCACCACCTCTGGTGGGATTCTATAATTGCATTAATGTGTTCACAATTCGAAGAACGTATTAGATTTGAGAGGTGAAAGGAGGGATTTTTTTTTTTACCCAGGAATTATTACCCTGGAAGCTAAGGTCATCTCCCATATCTCCACGGTGATGTGAGCGGCCTGGGCTGGATGAAGGTTTCCATTCTGGCTCAATTGCCTTTTTTAAAAATCATGCCACGCAAAGTCCCCCAGGCAAACAGTGGAATTGAAGCTGAAGAAGTGAACGCTCTACAGTAAACCAGAGATGGGCTATTTTTATCACCAGGTGTTTAAACACCCTCAGTCACTTTATCGTTGGTTTATTTTTTACCTCCTTTCAAGGTTCTGTCTTTGATGTTAGGCTTGTCAGCAGCATCTCACTTTGAAACGAGCCCGTTAGAGGCTACTGACATCCAAAACAGGCATATTCAGTCCCATGGCTCATCAGCTCATTATTAAAAGAGTTATACTGTCACCTGCGGAAAGTTCATACATCAGTTTACCGAGCTGTTAAAAGCAATATTGGCAGATGAATGAATCTGCATACATTTCAAGGGACAGAACCATTTCTGACTTTATTGACCACACTGGTTTGTGTGTGCATTTCAACTAGATTTGGGCAAATTTTTGCATATATCAGATTTTTTTGACCGCCTGTTTACATCTACTTTTAAAAGTGACCCGCATCTGATACCTGTGTTTACACGGTTTACACTTGAAACAACCCAACAATGCGTACACGAGGGTTTGGTTACTGATACCGAAGTAAACAACAACCACGCCGGCACAGCCATATCGCCATCTGTGATGAATGCAAACGAGACAGAAATAATCATTCAATCATGATTTATCTACAGTACTTATTTATTATCTCTGGTGGTCACACTGGATGAGGTCATTATCCCTCTGGATGAGGCGGTTGTCTCACTGGCCTGAGCCTTTGTCCTCCATTATTTCACTTCTTTCACTTCTGGTTGTGCACGTGAAACGTTACACGTCACAGGGAAATTCTGATCTGTGTGTTTAGATGACAGTCGCATTGGCAAATATCAGATTCCTATCAGATTTATTTCCACATATGAATGTGGCCCAAAACGGATCTGAAAATATCCGATTCCATGTGCTTTTTTCCTGTTTACACATTAATAATACATATATGATGTGTGCCACATTTGAGAAAAAAATCGGAATTGTGTCACTTTTATCAGACGGTGTAAACGTAGCCTTAGACTCAAGCTAATGCAGCTGAGACAGTACTGCAAGGCCAACAGCACCCACATGATACACAAGTAAACCCTCTGAGTAATTCATCTACACTAGCGGGTACGAGCGGAGTGTGAAAGGGCACGGTGGGCTGAGCCCAACCTGAATGGGAATCTGTGAGCCCGCCGGCGTCCAGAGGCCGTGGCAGCCCCAATTACTCTACCCACTCTTTAAACGACATCTCAGCATCTCTCCGCCGCCTCTGACAGGGAATCGTTGTCTTAAAAGCTAAAGCTGACAGGCTGGGCCAGAACGGTCCCAGAAGTCGTTCCCAACAGGCGGGCGGCATTAAAAAAAGCCCCATAAATACCACCAGTCTCGCTTGTTCCCTTCCTCGTGCTCAGGCACAAACAAAACCTGTGCCGTCGAGGAGCGGAGAGAGAACACGCAAGCTTGATAGCCAGCATCTGTAATGCCATAATTGTACAGTCGGGCATAAAAGCACATTCTTGGCCTGGTTTAGGAGGACATCAAAGAAATGAAGCTGAGTGGATTCGGTCTTTATAAATTGTGCAAATCATGTATATAAAATGTGCATGTAACAGTCAGCCCCGTATGAATCGTTCTCTCCGTCCCAGGAGGGTGAGCCGTAAACCAACGGAGGTCAAGGCAACGTGGAGAGAGGCCTGTAAGACGTGTCCCGGCGGACTGATGTTAGGGGTCCTGGGCATGCGCTGACATCAGATGAAAAACTCAGCAGCGGCTCCTGAAGGGCAGTGCTTTCACATGACTGGTTACAAACACAAAATATGAATTGGTGGAAAAAAAAGAACTGGGTACTACCTCAGCCTAAAGGAATTTAATTAAACTGAGTTTCTCCATTTTTCATTAAAGGACATGACAGGCAGAACAGAAATAGGTAGCCCACCGGGTTCAGCAATTCTTCTGGACCCTGCGGGGGGGGGAGAGGGGGTGAGACTCCACCAATGTATTCCTTTCCGACCGGAATAGGACTCTGTGTACATTCAACCTCACGCAACCTGGGAGAGCGGGCCTCCACAAGAGTGTTTTTCCAAAGCTCACTCAAGTCCCTTGACCAAAAGTGGAGTGATATTTGGAAAAATGCTACAATTGTGGAAAGACTGAAGATTTAAGATATTCAGAATCAAGTGAAAACGTTTATAAATATTGAAATAGATATGTCACAATTACTCTCAGCCATGACTAGAGATTAATATTTAACATGGCACGAGTAACGATGAACGTATTACAAAATGATAATTTTTCATGAAGCTGGTGAGTCAATGCTGAGCTACTACAATGAGTAATAATTTAGCACTGAGCTCCATCAGAGAGCTGTAGACTACAGTGAGCACTGCAGTAGAGGTGAGTGCTGGATCTGCACTGGGCTTCCGGAAGTATGTCTGGTATATATTTTATAATACAATACATGTAATAATAATGAAAGAAAATATCACAGGAAAGAATTGACTCCTTTGTCAATTATGAGTAGTTGTGTTCTGCATATGTGCTGCATCATATTAAAGCTGACTGACCAATGGATGAGCAGCACGATGGACTTATTTCATTAATCAGAGATCTAATAGCATGGTGGCCAATGATGCAACCCAGATGTATTTTTTTGGCCCCTATTGTAAAAATGTTTCTATTGATTCGGAATGCTCAATTGTACGTGCAGGCCTCTCCCCGTCGCCCTCCATCAGTTTGGGTTGAGTGTGGATTAGAGCGCGTACATTCCCAGGCACGCGCTGCCAGTCGCTGCTCCCGTTCACCAGCTGAGCTGAACAGCTATAAGAACATAAGAGCATAAGAATACATAATGACAAGAACGGGCCATTCAGCCCATCTAGGCTTGTCATGTCCTCATATGAAGAATATCCAGTACTGCATCTAGCCTGGACTTAAGCCCAAGTGTCTCTACCTCTACTACCCAACCTGGCAAGCTGTTCCAGGCATTGACAACTCTCTTTTGTTCCAGGCATTGACAACTCCCTCTGATCTTAGATCTGCCAACACTGTGGATATTTTTAAGCAGTGTCTAAACACCCATTTGTTCAGACAGGCCTTCAACTGACAGGTGTTACTAATTGTGTTTTTATTTATTAAGTTTACTTACATACTTACTCCCTGTGTAAAGAAAAACGTCCTAATATCCGCGCGTAATTTGCTTTGAACTCATTTCCATCTGTGGCCTCTTGTTTTGCTAACATAAAATAGCGTCGGAGGACTACGTATGTAGCTGGCGCAGGCCGACTTCAGGCACCCGATTGACCAGAGGTGTCGCTGTTGTGCAACGAGAAGGGGGTGTGCGACCCGTTGACATAAGCCCTTCCATTGTCGTCCGCAGTCGGCACTGGGGTGGTCACAGTCACGGTCAGATTCGATTCCAGACCATGGGGGGAAGCATTGCTGCCCCTAGGTATGAGCGCATGAGCTAGATGCAGCACCCAGGAGGAGCAAAGTCTGTGGGAGGACAGCGGCTGTCCGCCTCGCGGCCTTTTCTGATTCCCCTGAATCAGATTACTCTGCTCGGCCGGGCCCCAGTTAGGGAGGCCCGGCGGCCACCGAGCCGAGAGGGTTAAAAATAACGAAACGCTGATCTACTTCTGGGGCTGTAAATAGTCTGGAATCGTGTGCCTGGCCTGATTAACGCCACTGCTAGTAACCGACAAGACAGCCTGGGTGTGAATGCACCGCAGCTTGCCTTTTCTATTTAGTGTTCTAATTATGTATTTCCGACGGGAAGTATCGGGTGTCCTCTTCCAATGCTGGGCCCCACTGTGCAGGGCTTTGGCGTGGACGGCGCCTCCACATGATCCAGCATTCGTTGGAAATCAACGTGAGACCCTGGAGCTACCCGGAGGGTCTTTGACATGCGTCCGGCTCAGAGACCTTCCTGGCACCGGAAGGTTGTGGGATTCAAACCCCAGCTGAGTCACATCAAAGACTTTGTACCAACTGGCTCGCGGCTTGAGCAGAATTACAAGGACAGACTTGGGGGAGTGACCCCGCAATTGGGTGTACAGTCACAAGAGAGGCTGACTGACTCCAATAGCTAATAATTAGGGCCTGGTAAGATTGGGCATGACATTCAGATTCCACAATGTGTATATTACATGAGTCTGTCACTTCGATGCAGTGAAGAGGGGGCAAGACAGAACACAAGTGTACAATGTGCTGCCCTTTTTTGACATCAACACAATAAAAGCACCCACCACTAATTTGTGGTCTACCATCCTGAAACCAATTTCAAAGCAGCGTTTTCCAGAGTCTTAATAAAATCAGGATGGGATGGGATGGGAGGTACGTACGGGATGCAATTTGTTTCCATTCAAGGTGATTCTGTTTATGGATTTGGTTCCACGTCTAGATCATGACGTCTAGATCCTCCTGGGAGATCACATTGTGAAACTGATTATCAACATGTACCCTGCATAATATCTATAAAACATTGAAATAGCAGTGAAAGAATACTACAACTTTTGAAGTAAGCATTCAACAGAGCCGGTCCACCAAGACCATTACGCTTCAGAGGTCAATCGGCTTGTTCATCCGCCAGTTGGAGCAAAATCCTGCAGACACTTTGACCCTTCAGGAAGGGTGGCCCTGATCTAAGCTCTTTACATAGGAATGTGGGCTTAAGCACAATGTAAATATCTGAAATCAAATCCAGTGCATAGTGACAACAATATTATACAAACAGTAAATAAAACAATACATACAGTATTTATAAAACAGCAACAATAGAGCCATAAAGTCTCCTTTTTAGTAACATTTGAAGCCAATACTACAATCATCAAAAAGCAGGTTTATTTGGAATTTGAAGTCCCAGCTAATCATCAAAGCTTGAATATTAACACAACCATCTCCAATGCAATGCGAGCCCATGGTGACAGCAGTAATTTGGTCTTAACAAGGCCAGTAAAGCTCAGCAGAAAGTCAGTATGATTTGCTGACAGCTTGATTGTATTTTTGAAGGGGACAAGGGCGGGGAGGATAGAAACGGTCGGGAATGAGGATGGAAGAGACTTAACTCTATCAAAGATACAGCAGGGGGGATTGTGGAGATGATTGTGGAGATCCCCGCTTCGGCCTTGCCTTGCTTCGGGAGCCTTTTGTGAACTTGGTGCAAAGCCTGAATAAAGTTGCCACTACGACAGACAGGGAGACGGAGAGACTGCGATCGTCGTTCTGATGCGGTATTTTCAGCTCGGTGTGAAGCGAGGATTCCCTGTGATTACCCAGCAGGCCCTCCTTGCACAGTGCGTGGGCGGGTCCAATTGCCTGAGGCAATTTTCTTCTTTTTTTCTCTCCTCCCGCTCTCTCTGTATTTCTGCTCCTCTCTGGCACGTCCTCACTCTTGCGCTCGCTTTGTCAGAGCTGCCAGTTGAATAACCCAGAAGTCCATCATGCTGCAGGGGATCCTTCAGGGCCTGTCTGACTGCACCCGGGAGTCAGAGGTGAACAGCCACATGGAAATCACTTTCATTCTCATTGTATTTCGCACCCGGCAGTAGTTCAGCAGTTTCGTTTCATGGTGAAAACAGGCTTTTTTTTTTACTTGGGGTCTCTTGGACTTTTAACCAGTGAGTGGGAATTTAACTAAGCGAAATCATGACATGCCGAGCACGATCAGTTTGCGAGTGTCTGGCCACCACCTTTCCTTCGTCCGTCGCCGTGGCAACAAATAGACAAACCCAGGAAAAGACTGCGAACAACGTCACCAAACTATCACAGTTTGTAAAACAAATGAGTAGGAGAGCGTGCGCTTGTTTTCATTTGGCATCCAAAGCTTCCACACATTTAAAATCAGATGCGACAGCCTTTAATCTAAAAACTGCAGACAGCTGCTGATAGAAGAGTTTAGTGGACCAGAGGTTGAGGTGCGATGGGTATCGGTTCCCTGCCATTTTGTTTTATTGCAAATGAGGCAATTCAGGGCGCTGAGAACAGAGTGGACAGAGTAGCCGGCAGACCAGCAAGCCCGACTGTGTGGAGCTTGGTGACCACCTCGTCCACAGGAGAACCCAAAGTGACCTGGAACAGGAGTGAGACTAGGATACTAGTGATCATTAGGAACTGGTTCAGCAGTATTATCCTAATAATATCCATGATATCATCCTAATGAATAAGGATGACAGCATGCACTTTGTGGTTTGAGCAGGGACGGGAGGGGGTGAGACGGGAGGACAATCATGGAAACAGGTACACGGCCGTGACTAAAATGAGCAGGTGCTTTTCTAAACCGGGGCCCTCTGGTGCCGCACGGCTGGTGAGTGCTCGCACGGCCAGATTGTGTAATCGTGTGAATCAGCCTCGCAAATGGACCGAGGCATCGGGAGAGCACAGCACACGAGAGCAATGGGCACAGCACACGAGTGCAGCCACCCTGCACATTTAGCCCGGCGCGCACGTTAAAGACACACTGATGTGTGCATTTGTTATAGAACATTCAGCCTTCACTCGAACGGTCGGGGGTGAAAGATAGAGGAGGGGGGGGGGGGTGGGGTGATAATGAGGTCGGAAGGGCAAGTGGAGAGGACATTGCGGGGGAGGTCATTTGCCAAAGAGTTTTGGTTTCTGGCATCCACAGGTTCTGAGCGCCGATGCATCAAATGAGAGCGAAAGCTAGTTGACTTAATTGAAGCACTTCCCTTCTTTTCATATCAAGTGAACGGTTCATGAAAATGCTAAATAACAAATCTAAATGAGCATTGAGGCAAATGGAAACAGAAAAGAGTGTGGCTGCCTATCAGGGACATGGTTCGAAACCCGTCTCTGCCAGACCGGCCGTGGTCGTCAGCCCCAGGAGAAGGGGGGAGGGGGTGTGTCGGCACGAGTTCATCCAGGAGCAGGAAGGGCGTCCGTGGTCGTGTTCCGTCCAAGAGGAGGAGGATCTACCGGCCTGGAAAAATTGTCTCGTTACCCAGAGGATGGACATCGGACTCGTGGGGGAGAGTGAATTGAGATAAATAGAGGGTATAACTGGCAACCAAATTGGGAGAAAACTATGAATTAAAAAAATAAATGTACCTCATTCTTGGCTGCAGTAAAAAAAAAAAAAAAAAAAAAGGAATTATCAATTCACAATAATAATTCAACACATAATTCTGAAATGATCACGGGCACAACATGCGGTGCTCCTCGATGCCATGTGATGTCACTCTACTCCACAAAAAGTAATTTTGGACATACCTGTCCCCCTGCTGTGGGAAGTCACCCCCTTGGCAAGAGGCAGTAAGTGCCTGCCCCCCCCTGGCCGTTCTCACCCCATGCTTTCATGCCACACTGCCCTCCCCACAGCACACTAGTCAAGGAGCCCAGCTGGGCTGGCAGGATCTGCCACTGTAAAGATTGAAACAGCGGATCGCTTGACATAAATAGTACATAACACAGAATCTCTTCCCTGGGGTTGAAAAACAGACAGACTCAACTGCACACCGCAGACCAAACAAGAGCACCACTGTTCGCACCTGGAATTCCAACGTACTGATTACGTAATATATAGCATATCCACGGCCAATGACGACTGACCACTGCTCAACGACCGCAACTAATTTCTAAAGAGGATGCGTATGCGCTAGTCAGACAACTCTGCCAGAGTGTTTATCTGTACCAGCAGGACCTTGTTCTGGATGTGAGATGCTGTATTTTCTAGCAGGAGCAGGAGAACTGTGGAGAACTGTAGCTGCGTCTCTCCCGCCGCCCGCTCTGCAAGCTGGCAGAGGACACGACGGGAGACATTGGGCATTGGTGTGAATCGTGGACGTCGTCGGCCTGGGGCGGCCAGCTCAATCTCCGAAGAGATAGATTACGTAAATCCTCCCGTCCCACAACTGTCACTGCCACAGCGCGGCCGGCCTCCTCCCAGCCACTAGAAGTGTCACTCCAAACAACGTGGAAATAACCACACAGGTTCCTTATTTCTTAAACCACAAGAAACACATAACACACAGAATAGATTGTATATTCACATAATTGGGCGAAAAAACCTATACCGTGTTGTATTTTTGTGTCTATTGTGTAAAGCAAGAGTTCAAAATGGCATTGGTTATGTCCTCTGCACATTTTATAGGGAGTGAATGTAAGTTGAATTCGATTTTTTTCAATATCAGGTTACCTTTGCTTTTTCTGAGAGACAGAGAGAGAGAGAGAGAGAGAGAGAGAGATTATTTAATTAGGAGTCACTCAAGAGCAATGTCTCCTCTGGGCTACCTATAGTGGATGGAATATCATACAAACTATAGATTTTCAAAACATGTCTAAATTAACCAAAGGGAGAGAGCATCTAACATTATTTTTTAGTTGCAGAACATTCTATTCACAAAGAGGAACTAGGATTCAGTATGCTTAACCAGGAATAACAACAGTGTATTTAATTTGACAAAACATGAGATACACAAACAAATGGGCCATTGAGGGCACCACGGTGTAGCTTACCCTCAGTCATAATGCTGCAGGCTGAGGGACGTGGTCCGCCCTGGGTGCCACATGCTCTGCGCTACACACTCCCAAATGCTGCTGTGTTCTAGCCTGTGGTCCTCCTCCTCTCCTCCCTCGCATTGCCCTTGGAATGTCAGTTTTGTTCGAATGACAGTTTTTGGTTTCAATAAGAGGCCGTTTATAAACAGGTCCTGTATAAACGGCCCTTGGTGACAAGTAGCACAATCAACGGCACATCGGTCTGGGCCCCCGATTTCATTGAACTAGATGGGCCTGTATCGGACATGAAGGTGCTAGGAGACAGAATTCTGGCTCTCTGTGCCTCAGTTTTTCTATAGAGCTCTGACCTTATTCCAACCCCACCTCAGCGCTCACATTTTTAAATACTGCAGTTGAGGGGCGATGGATAGCGTAGCGGTCTAATGCACGATATTTTGGCGGGTCCGATACAGTGTGTGCTGCCTGTCAGGGATGCAGTTAGAAACCCAGCTCTACCAGATCGGCTCTGGACGTTAGCCCCGATCGGGGGAGGCGTTTGGCTGTCCTCAGAGAATTAGCTTGCCTCGTAAAGACGAGCGGCGGACTCATGTGGGGAGGGTAAATCGATATAAATAGAGGGTGTAATTGGCTACAAAATTGGGAGAAAAACAGGAAACAATCAGAAACAAATTATTATTATTTTATTTTTTTAAATACTGCAGTTGAGAAAAATATTCTAACCCATTATAAAGCGTTGCTTGTTTGTTCGCCAGGGAGAGTGGCGACTGTATTTGGAAACCCTTGTAGGGCATATTTAACAGCTCCAGCACACTGGGGCCAGAATACCTCCCTCCTCCCTCCCGCCTCCAGCCCTTCAGAAAGAGCGCACTCGAGATTTTCCTTCATTAGCGGGTTCCTTTTGGCCTTGTGCTGCGTACAGTTCACGCACAAAACAAATAAACGGTTTCCTGCTTATTACACGCATCTAACTCAACTGCTTCAGACTGCATCTAGCCTAGTTCCAAGGGTCATTTACACATCAGATCAGTAATAAGAATGTCCGCCGGATGGTGGAGCAGTCTAACGCACCACACCGCTGGTCCGGTGTGGTGTGCACTGCCTGTCAGGGACGCGGTTCAAAACCCGCGGTTCTACCAGACCGACCCTGGTCATCAGCCCCGATCGGAGGTGGCATTTGGCTGTCCGCCTCCGGTGGAGGGGGGAGGGTGGCCGGCACTAGTCCGTCGAGGAGCAGGTAAAGGCGTCTGTGGTAGAATTCTGTCTCAGAAGAGGCAGAGCAATCGGCCCGGAAAGAGTGTCTTGTGGGAGAGGGGACACTTGTGGGAGAGGGGAATTTAGATAAATAGAGGGTATAATTGGCAACCACATTGGGAGAAAAACTGGAAAAAATTTGAAATACATTTATAAAAATTAAAATTTAAAAATTTAAAAAAAGTAACAAGAATGTCGAGTTAATTTGCCTCTTGGTGATCGGTCCAGCTGGCGACCATGGAGAGAAGAGCCAGATTCTGGACCCGATGGTTTTGTGTTTGAGACAGAGGCCTCACAAAATCACTGGTGCTGGCTTATCAAGCTGCTAGAGGAACTCCTCCCCCCTACCTCCAGACACTCATCACACCCTCCACCCCAGCCAGACCCCTCTGCCTCCTCTGGCAAACTGAATGTCCCATCCCTCTGGGCACCTGGCAGCCACTCCTTGCGTTCTCGCCTCTTCTCTGTCCTGACCCCTCGGTGGTGGAATTATTTTCCCCACTCGGTTAGGACTGCGGAATCACTGGCCATCTTCCGCAAGAGACTCAAAACCCACCTCTTCAGGACTCGAAACACAGCACTGTCAAATCACCTCAACCTGCTCTCTGAAACCTCCAGCAGTACAAACGGTCACAGGCTGTGTGAGAAGACACACACTGCTGAGCACTCCGCCGCAAGCCTCCGCAGGCATGCAGAAGGGCTGTGCGGCGTAATGTAGGCTACAGAAAAGTCAGATAGGGAGAGCTCTGCATCGATGAGGGAGCTGCAGGTCCCCGGGGGTACTCTGGAAAGCAGGTATAAAGCACGTGAGTCTGCCCCTGTCGCTAACTGGTGGTATCGAAGCACTCTCGGACCACGGCGCACGGGGCACAGCAGGACGTCAGAATGGAAAGGAAGGTCAAACCGTCCCTATCGTTGGTGTTGCATGGCAGAGCAGCCACCTCAGGAGACCACAGGCAAATATTCAGTGTTCACACATGAACACTTTCTACTTCAACGTGTGAGCTGTATAGCATACCTCTCTCTAACAGATAGCAACAGGCACTTGTCGATGCGTGGTCTGAATGCAGTGGTAACGATGGGCACTTGTCAGGGAGGGGGTAGGGTGGGTGAGGTGGTCAATAAACCCCAGATGATGGCAAGGGCTCAGATATCAGGACATCCTTCTGCTTCCTGGGGCACGGCAGTAATTAACAACACATTTGAACATTTCACTGTCTGGGAATGAACAGCCCCTGAGTGTGTGTGTGTGTGCGTGTGTGTGTGTGTGTGTGTGTGTGCGTGCATGTGTGTATATGTACATGTGTGTGTGTGTGTTTGTGTTTTTGTGTGTGTAAAAATATCGATGTATTATCATTTCTAGATTTGCTCACCCGCCCCACGCAACTGTTCCAAGTCACACAGACACGGACGGAGAGCGAAGCCACAGCGACGGATGCAAATTCGGCCGCGCAGAGAAGAATAAATAACACAGACCATAATCAAATCCCGCCTGCATCTGGGAGTAAGTTATTTGATTTCTGTCAGCCTTGAAATGAGCTCGTGTATTTGGTCTTTGTGAAGCCAAATACGCAATGTACAAATGTACAAAGGATGCTGTCATTTCTAAATGGTTCATCCGATATGGATGAAAATACCCTCAAATTAAAGCTGACAGTCTGCACTTCAACCTCATTGTCATTGTCATTGCAAACTCAAAGTGCTAGAGTACAGAACCAAAATAACAAATGTGTCACTGTTCAATGAATTATGGTGCTCACTGTATAAAACAGTTAAAGCTATGTTACCAACCTCAGGGAAAATAGATAATATTGTAATATATCATTTAATATGTCAAGTAAATGACAACAAGTTGTAAAAAAAAATGGACAAGAGAACCATCACATAATGCTGTTAATTAATAATGTAATAATGCTGTACATTAGCCAAAATTTGACGTTTAGATTGTTGTTGGGTACAGCTCCAGGAATGTACTGTTTTTCAACCAGCCCAAGTTCACCCACGTTACCCCTCTATTCTCCTCTCTGCACTGGCTCCCCATCGCAGCATGCATCAGATTCAAATCACTGGTGCTTGCTTTTTAAGCAGCTAGAGGTACTACTCCCCCATACCTCCAGACACTCATCACTCCCTACACCCTAGCCAGACCCCTCCGCTCCGCCTCCTCTGGCAAACTGACTGCCCCATCCCTCCGGGCGCCTGGCAGCCGCTCCTCGTGGTCTCGTCTCTTCTCTGTCCTGACCCCTCGGTGGTGGAACGACCTTCGGTCAGGATTGCGAAATCACTTGCGATCTTCCGCAAGAGACTCAAAACCCACCTTTTCAGACTCCACTACCACTGAATTCTGTACATCTAGCTAATTGTCATCACTACTGCCTACTTGCTCAACACTATGTATCCCTGCTTACTCAATAATAAAAAATAAAATAAAAAATAATAATTACCAACCTTTTCCTTCCCAGTCTTACAGGTATGGTACGCAGCTGCCTGCAATGATGTCTATCACTGTATTACTGCACTGAACTATGATTGTTCCTACCATGTATTTATGAACATCTTGTAAGTCGCTCTGGATAAGAGCATCTGCTAAATGCTTAAAATGTAAATGTAAATGTAATAAGCATTTTTTTTAAATAAATACATCTTTTACTAATAATTACATTTAATTTATATTTTGCACCCAGAATATACTTGTTTCTCATGATCAATCACTTGCGATGACCTACTGGCCTGACCTCTTCAACAATAAACAGCTGAGATGACGCACGCGTGCAGCACATCCATTACGCCAAGGTCACCTGGAGCGTGTCTGCGCTTATCACATTTTTGAGTTGAGTGCAGATTTATGACGTGACGACAGCACAGAAATACTTCATCCTCTCTCTCCTTCTGCTTTTGTGGATTTCTGTGAGCACACACCGTCTCTACCTGTCTGAACACACACCAGCTCTACTCAACAGACACCAGCTCTAATGAACACACACCAGCTCTACTGAACACACACCGTCTCTACCTACCTGAACACAAACCAGCTCTATTGAACACACACCAGCTCTACTGAACACACACCAGCTCTACTCAACACACACCAGCTCTACTCAACACACACCAGCTCTACTGAACACACACCAACTCTACTGAACACACACCAGCTCTACTGAACACACACCAGCTCTACTCAACACACACCAGCTCTACTCAACACACACCAGCTCTACTGAACACAAATCAGCTCTATTGAACACACCACCAGCTCTCTGAACACACACCAACTCTACTGAACACAAACACAGCTCTACTCAACACACACCAACACACACCAGCTCTACTGAACACACACCAACTCTACTGAACACACACACCAGCTCTACTCAACACACACCAGCTCTACTGAACACACACCAGCTCTACTCAACACACACCAACTCTACCTGAACAGACACCACACTCAACACACACCAACTCTACCTGAACAGACACCAGCTCTAATGAACACACACCAGCTCTACTCAACACACACCAGCTCTACTGAACACAAATCAGCTCTATTGAACACACACCAGCTCTACTCAACACACACCAGCTCTACTCAACACACACCAGCTCTACTCAACACACACCAACTCTACCTGAACAGACACCAGCTCTACTCAACACACACCAACTCTACCTGAACAGACACCAGCTCTACTGAACACACACCAGCTCTACTCAACACACACCAGCTCTACTGAACACACACCAACTCTACTGAACACACACCAGCTCTACTGAACACACACCAGCTCTACTCAACACACACCAACTCTACCGAACACACACCAGCTCTACTGTTCACACACCAGCTCTACTCAACACACACCAGCTCTACTCAACACACACCAGCTCTACTCAACACACACCAGCTCTACTCAACACAAACCAGCTCTATTGAACACACACCAGCTCTACTGAACACACACCAACTCTACTGAACACACACCAGCTCTACTGAACACACACCAGCTCTACTCAACACACACCAGCTCTACTGAACACACACCAGCTCTACTGAACACACACCAGCTCTACTGAACACACACCAGCTCTACTCAACACACACCAGCTCTACTGAACACACACCAGCTCTACAACACACACCAGCTCTACTGAACACACACCAGCTCTACTGAACACACACCAGCTCTACTGTTCACACACCAGCTCTACTGAACACACACCAGCTCTACTCAACACACACCAACTCTACCTGAACAGACACCAGCTCTAATGAACACACACCAGCTCTACCTGTCCAAGCTGTTAAATGACATATTTATGTATGCTTGGTATGGCCAACTAAACACTTTACCTGGGTTCTTGGTTTCTCAAAAATCCATTCTAGGTGCCTTTAATAAATATAGTGAAAATAATTGTGCATGCTGCAAGAGTGACTGCACAAGAACCACTGCTGAGCGTGGTCTCTGGGACATTGTTATACTGACCTGAAACCACAGGGCAGGGCGGCTCAATTAAACACTCAGTGGAGGAATTAGGAAGCTATATCTGAGGGTGTAAGTGGAAGCAATTTGTAAGAATGAGGGGTGAGAGCTTGAGAAAGTCAGCAAATATGGCTTTAATAAAGAGAGGGGCAAAAGCAGGTACATTTTCTGACTGGTGTATATACACCCACATATACAGGTCACTGCCGAAATAAAGGAAACACAAGAAAATGAAGGGTTCTAGCGGCTCTGTTACGGTGTGGCTTTTCCTGACAAAGTTTAGGTCCACTCAACCCTTTAGAGGGCAAGGTAAATATATAAATACAAAATAAATACAAAGCCATTCTGGGTGATCACCTTCATCCTATAGTGAAGCATTTACTGATAGGAGTGGACACTTCCAGGATGACAATGCCCCCATCCACAGAGCACGAGTGGTCACTGAATGGTTTGATGAGCATGGAAACGATGTAAACCATGGCCATATCAGTCACCAGATCCCAACCCAATTGAACACTTATGTGAGACTCTGTAGCAGTGGCTGAGACAGTGTTTTCCACCACCATCAACAAAACACCAAATTATGTTATTTCTCATAAAATAATGGTGTTGCATCCCTCCAATAGAGATCCAAAACACTAGAATCTATGCCAAGGTGCATTGAAGCCTTTCTGGTGGCTCGTGGTGGCCCAACGCCCTATTACAGTTTTTCCGTAGTTTATCACCCACCATATTCTCAATTTCTCAATCCGATTGAGGAGTTTTTGTCATTTTTTATTTTATTTGTATTTTCTGATTTTACCCCGTTTTCTCCCAATTTGGTAGCCAATTATCCATGTGCTTAGTTCAATCCAGTTCAAAAGGCATAAGTCTCCGGATAAGGCATTCATACTAGTGTTTACCATTCATAGTAGTGTTTTACATTGAGCACATCAGTGTTCAATTGCTTCTTAGAAATGTCTATTCATATGATGGTGTGTGTGTGTCATTTGAACACAAAATACCATTTTGAGAAAACATAACATTGTTTTGAATGCATAGTTTCATTTTGCAGGAGATTTGTGGAGTTTTGCCTTTTGTGTGTGTATTTTTGGATTTGTGTGTAGAGTTCTGAGAATATGAGGTATGCTTTCAGAAAACGTGTGTAAACAATTGAGGAAAAACTGTAATTCCCTTTAGGTTGGTGTTCCTTTATTTTGGCAGTTACCTATATACACACACATAACAGTATACAGCAATGACTGGCCAGTACCTCCCGGTCAGACTGAAAGCCAGTGAGGGAAAGAGAAAGAGCGGAGAGAGAAAGGGGGGTTGATCCCCATGCTGCCTGCCCTCAGGCCATGACTAGCAATGTCTACTTTTCGCACAATGCTCTGCTGCTCTGCTCTGTGCTCACACTGGACTGGAGTCTGATGTCTTCACCCCAGGGACTGGCTGTTTGAGATCGGGTCAGCGACTGACCTGTCACTCTAACATATTTCTGATGGGGGGCAGTGTTTAATCAGTCCCTTCTTCAGGGGTGTTTTAATTTTGGGAGAGGGCCCGCCGTGATGATTGAGCGTCACTCGTCTGAAATTAACGCAGAATTCTCAAGAGAGGTGTGACAGATGCAGACCTGGGAATGAGGTGCCCAGAAGGGTTATCTGAGCCCCTTTACCCAAGCGTGGCTGATTGAACCAGCAACCTCTGAGTTACAAGTCCAGTTCCCTAACCATTACACTACACTGCCACACTCCTTTGTAACTTCAGTCAGGTCAAAGTAGAGCAGCATTGAAACTGAATAATATAGCTGTGGCTCTCTCTCTCTCTCTGTCTCTCTCTCTCTCTCAAACTCCCTCTTCACTCACTGGGGGTCAGGAACTAATCAGAGCGGTTGCTGCCTTCCGGCAAAATTAAAAAAACATGACCCTGTGTGAGAACAGGTGAAAGCAGAGGGATTCAGGGAAGGCGTGGCTCTAGGGTGTCCATGACAGCTGGCTTGCTGGACCAATCCTTTTCTTCTTGTCAATATAACCCACAACCTGACACGGTGTGTAGCCAATTACACCCTCTATTTATTTCTATTTACCCTCTCCAAACGGATCCACTGCTCGTCTCTACGAGGCAAGCTAATTCTCTGAGGGCAGCAAACTCCGCTCTTCCTTCATGACAGAATTCACCCACCCACGTTCTGGAGACTCCTTACGTGCTTCACAGCCAAGCCGGCTCACCCTCCCCCTCCCCCTGCAGCGGACAGCCAAATGCCGCCCCCGATTGCTGGCTGACGACCAGGGCCGGTTTGGTAGAGACAGGTTTCGAACTACGTCCCTAAATATGGTGCGCTACGCTATCTACCGCCCCTACATGTTGTTTTATTTTTAAGTGATTTAAAAATTAATATCTCCCAGAAAACCATCTGTGTTCAGCTTGTGTAAACAACAATTTGCTTCAATTGGCCTGAACTGAACTCGGCGTGAACCTTGTATGAATGCAAGCCTGAAGGCCCCTGGGAAATGGGAAAACACAATGTGCAGTATATAAAATGGGATACACAAGAATCTTATCAAGTTATTTCTGAGTGTCTCAAAGAATTGGGACTGCTGGGGTGCCTAACAGGTGAAACAAATCTGATTAAATGAAATAGATGTTGAAACTGCAGGTAATGTGGCTCGGGCTGTGCTTTTGACGAACGTCTGTGCAGTGACACTAATCTACTGCTGGAGGGATGGCGCTCCATAAATGTTTTACAACCTCGGGGTGAAGAAGGCAGATGAGAAATCTGGAGAGCAGTGCACAATCATTCATTTTACCAACCTGTCACACCATCTGAACTGGGGGGGTGGGGGCGGGAGCAGCTTCACATTTCAAACCTTAATGCTCTATGGGTTTCCAAAACATGGAGGAGATACATTAAACGAGACATCAACCCTCAATGGAGCAGGTTTGCAGAGCGCATTGCTGCATCTACTGCCGACATCGGCAAAGGCAAGAGAGAGAGAGAGAGAGAGAGAGAGAGAGAGAGAGAGAGAGAGAGAGAGAGAGAGAGAGAGAGAGAGAGAGAGAGAGAGAGAGAGAGAGAGAGAGAGAGAGAGAGAGAGAGAGAGAGAGAGAGAGAGAGAGAGAGAGAGAGAGAGGGCCCTAATTTGGTGAATCAGAACGGTGTCGGTAACTCTGAAGCAAAGTGAGGACGGTGGCGCTTTAGGGCGTGTCTAACGCAATTTCGGTAATTTTGTGATTTATGACGATAGCGCACCTCTGGCGCAGTTGTAAAAGAGGTTGGATTAACTTTAAAAAAATACACGTGGGTGTGGTGGGAGTTTGGTTTCATAATGGCCAATCAGAACACCTATTTTCTATCCCTTTAAATACCAGTGCGCCAACGCTATAGCAAATGGGCAATTTCCTGACATGCATGACAGTTTTGCGCGGCTGCGCCAGGAGCGCTTCTCAAAAGAGGAGAGCGATTTGCTTGTGCGGGAGGTGTGGAAAAGTTGGCGCGCGAATCAGAGAGGGAAAACAAGGCGCACATTAATTTGTTATTTTCATGATTTGAGTTTATATTTTGAGACTTACATTGTTAAAAGAAAGTGTTTTATTTTACCATCTCTTTTTTTCCGTATTTGTAGGCTTTCCAACTTAAAAAACAACGTTTATTTTCTTCTAAATTAATGTAATTGTTAAATGAAAAGCAATAAATAACAAACTCACAACTGCAACTAGGCCTGTTTCATTTCATTTCCAGAGTTTCCAGCCCCTGAAAGAGCAGGCAGAGGAACACAAACAAGAGCCAGAGCTCAAGACCTTGGGGTGAACCCCAAATTAGCACTATACTTGTCAATGAACCAACCCCTGTTTTACCAGTTTATTGTGCCCCCAACTCCCCAAAATTGTACAGCAGCATCAGAACCCTGAGAGACAGCCTGGCAGTGTTGGAGCGTGAGTTTACAGAGGTCAGGGAGGAAACTCTGGCTAACAGCAGCCCCAGCAGCCACACAGCAGGCTAACAGCGAGATAGCCAGCCTCCTCAGACAGCACAGGTGTGAGATACAGGAGCTGTGAGCTGCCATGGGACACCTGGAGGAGGACAACCAGGCCTTAAGAACAGAGCTCCACAGGGTGAAACAGAAGCTGGCCAAGACTGACCCGCAGAGCCAAAGTCTGCATAGAAACATGGAGGGACTGAAACATATCCTGAACAACATCCTCCCACCCACAGACACACACCCAGATTCATCCATCACTCACACACACACCAGCACCCCCTGCAATGACACGCACACCACTAATACCACAAACACTCCAACTACCCCCCCAAAACTGACACAAACTCCCCTCCCCCCATCACAGAGATACGCAATGCCCCTCATAACTCACACACACACACAGCCCCTTCTAACACACACACATACACATGGCCCCTCATAACTCACACACACACACTGGGACCCCCAGCAATGATATTCCCAACACTCCCAGCACCAGTAGACCCACAGCACAGAAAACTGGTGCTGATGTCATAATTCTGTGTGACTCAAATGGGAAATACCTTAATGAAAAAGCGCCTATTCCCTGGGAGAAAAGTCACAAAGATTAGGTGCCCGACAACACAGACTGCCCTGGGACTGCTGTCAGAGCAGAGACTGAGTGATGCCACACACATCCTGATACACAGAGGGACCAATGTCCTGAGCACACGCAGTATAGACGTAGCCAAGGCCCTGAAACAGGTTGCAGCAAAGGCCACAGAGGAGCACCCAGCAGTGAAAGTCTCCATCTCCACCCTGCTGTCCAGATTAGACATGCCACAGCGAGTCATCCACAGCATCAACGCAGAGGTGTCCTGAGAATGCACCCTGCTGCCAAACATCCACCTGGCTCACCAGCACGACATCCTGCATCACCACCTCCACGACCAGGTGCATCTCAACAAGGAGGGGGTGAAGATGTTCGCTAAGGTCCTAAAGGACACTGCACTGGGCAGGTCCTCCACCAGCGTCCACAGAGAGATGAGGAAACCAGGCACCCGCCTACAACCTCCATGGAGCCCCTGGCCACATGCACCACACGCAGCCCCCCGCCCCCATCCTCCATGGAGCCCCCGGCTAATTCCTCCACATGTGGCCCCCAGCCCCCCATGCAGCGCACCTGTGGCAGCGTGCTCAGCCTGCAGCAGCACCCAGCTCAGCCAGACAGCTACGCTACAGTAGCCTTAAGAGCAGGGAACACAGCATCTGGTGAACTAAGTCAGATAAGAGAAATGCTCAATTTCATCTGTACAAAACTAATTAGTTCAATTATTGTTAAGTTTAGTTTTCTATTTTAAATCTTAACATTTACAAAATTCCTATCCACCAACGCTTAAACTATAAATAAGTAAAATGTGTTTATATGTATATGTATATATTGTATATGCATGTATGTACATGTATGTATGTATGGTGTATGTATATGTGTATATTCTATAAGACAATGGACCACAGATCAAACATATTTTTTGTGAAAAATATTGTATATCAATAATTTCCTCCTTTAAAATTACCAGTTGGAATATCCAGCCAATATAATTCCCTTTCTGTTTTAATTATTCAGGAAACATGGTGTCATGGAGACATACCAATACCCACTCCAAATAATTATAGGGAGCTGATAGTGCCCTCTATAAAACATCCCCACATCAAATGTGGCAGAAATTCAGGGGGCATTATCATTTGGTACAAAGGGGAACTCACCAACTACATTTTACCACAAAAGAGAGGTTAATCACATATCTGGATTCGGATTAAAAAGGAAATATTAAACACAAATGTAGATATTTATTTATGTGCAATATATATACCTCCATATGATTCCCCATATTACATAGAAGATGGTTTTCAAATTCTTCATTAGGAAATTCTCCATTTCCAGTCATTGTGCTCTGTGCTGATGATAGGAGATCTCAATTCCAGGACCGGCAGAGAGATAGACTTCAACAATACAGAAGGAAATACCCATCTCTGTGGTGAAACCCCTTTGTACCACACACAGGTCACCACACAAAGGCAGAGCTATGACAGTGTGGTGAATAAAAATGGCAAACAGATACTGCAGCTCGGCAAAGGCCTGGGTCTGTACATCGTCAATGGCAGGACCAGGGGGACTCTCTGGGCAGATACACATATAGCTCATTGCTTGGTAGCAGTGTGGTAGATTATGCCATCACAGACATGGACCTAGAATATACGTATTAATGCATTTATTGTCATGCCACAAACACCGCTGTTAGACCACAGCCAGGTAACTCTATACCTGAGTAACTCAGAGTGGGCCCTGAAAGATCAATATCAAAATATCAAAATCCTGCAGCAAAGCTCTTCAACCTGGAGCTCAAATACAAGTGGAGCCAGACCAGCACTGCAGAATACCAGGCAGCACTGAGCAGTGCTGAAATAGAGAACATGCTGAATAACTTTCAGCATACACAATACCCAGGCAACAAGGAAGGTTTAAACTTGGCTACAAAACAAATAAATAGTGTATCTGTTGATTTGGCAATGAAATCAAACCTAAAAATTATAAACATGAAAATGAGACCAAACCAAAAATATAAGTCAAAAGAAAGCTCATAGCTAGGAAACAGCTGAGAAAGAGAGTCAAACCATAAACAAGTCCAGTCCAGTCCAAGAAAAAACGAAATTCACCAAATACTACAGAAAAGCTAACATTACAGAATGGCAATATATGGAAAAAACACTTTCAAGAACTTTACCAGAAAATTTAAAGCAATTCCAGACCTCAATATTCCAAAAAGTAAAAGACCTAGAGACAAAAATGAAAAATGAAAGACAATCAAAATCCTTTGGACACCCCAATCACTTGCAACTGAAAACCCTGAAGACCAATAAAGCATGTGGACCTGATGGTATCAGGGCAGAAAGTCTGAAAAACAGCAGCCCTAAACTACATGAGGTCCTACTCAAACTATTTAACTTAGTCCTGAATGCTGGGTGTTTCCCTGGGCTCTGGAACCAAAGCTTGATTACCCCTATATTTAAAAGTGGAGACAAATTCGACCCAAACAATTATCGAGGCATACGCTTAACTTGGTTAGGTGCGGCACTGTGGGAAATGTAGTTTTTTCCCTCTCCAGTGGCTCCCAAGAATCAAAGACTCAGGCAGCCATTTCCTCGTCCTGCCCCTTGGGATGCCACAATGTTCACAGAAATGCCCCTTATAATGTGTGCAGAGCCGAATTAGGCCGATTCCCCCTTCTTCTCCCTATTAAAAAAAGAGCTGTCATATTCTGGGTTTATCTAAACCAGGCTGACCCACACTGCTACCACCACAAAGCACTGAAAACCAACCAGCTGGTTGAGAGAAAGACCCCCTGGGACAACTGGCCATGGAATACCAAAGTGTAAACAATGTACACAAAATTACACCAGCAACATTTAAAAACATTGACTCAACAAACAAAAATGTGTACATTGATGATTGTCTTGAAGAAACAAAATCAAACAATAAATTAGACACCTACCAAACTCTAAACAGAGACTAATCCCTGGCAGAATACCTTGTCAGAATAAAAGACCCCAAACAAAGGCACACATTGACGATGTACAGACTCAGTGACCACAGTCTTGCCATCAAAACAGGGCACGACAAAAACACCTGGATGGCTAAAGAGAACAGGCTGTGTGATCACTGTAACCTGGCAGAGGTGGAAACTGAGGCCCACTTCCTACTCACCTTCCCCAAGTACGTCCCCATCAGAGATACATACTTCCCCAAATTTTCTGCCTTAATAAATAAATATCAAGACCTATCAGACACACAAATTAAAAATAATCCTTGGGGTGGCAGCTCAATACATCTCTACCTGCCATAATTTGAGAGAGGGTGTGGGCTAAATGTGCTATGTTCTATGCTTATATATGTATCTGTATCATATATGAAACAGAAGTTCCATAATCTGCTTGTTAGAAATTATATAATGTGTGGAAGGGGGAGGGCTGTTTGTTTATTAAAATGCTGCAATGTGTGGTATATACAGTGGGGAAAATAAGTATTTCACCCCCTGCTGATTTTGTGAGTTTGCCCCCTTACAAAGAAAGGAACGGAACGGTCGGTCTATAAATTTCATCTTAACAGTGAGAGACATAATATTTTTTTTAAATCCCAGAAAATCACATTATATGAATTTTAAACATTTATTTGTGTTTTATTGAGGAAAATAAGTATTTCACCCCCTAGCAAAACAGCAAGAATTCTGGCTCCCACAGACCGGTTATGTGACCAGGAGGCACACAGATTAGTCCTCTTACTTAATTAGTACTCCTAATTAAGTACTCGTTACCTGTATAAAAGACAACTGTCCACAGAATCAATCAATGAATCAGATTCCAACCTCTCCACAATGGGCAAGACCAAAGAATTGTCTAAGGACATCAGGGACAAAATTGTAGACCTGCACAAGACTGGAATGGGCTACAAGAGCATTGGCAAGCAAGAAGGAGTCAACTGTTGGTGCGATAATTAGAAAATGGAAGAAACACCAATTGACCATCAATCTCCCTGGAGTGAACCTGATCATGAGAAAGGTGAAGGAACAACCCAGAACTACACGGCTGGAGCTTGTTGATGATCTCAAGGCAGCTGGGACCACAGTCACCAAGATGACCATTGGTAACACACTACGCCGTAATGGATTGAAATCCTGTAGTGCCCGCAAGGTCCCCCTGCTCAAGAAGGCACATGTACAGGCCCGTCTGAAGTTTGCCAATGAGCACCTGGATGATTCAGAGGAGGCTTGGGAGAAAGTGCTGTGGTCAGATGAGACTAAAATCGAGCTCTTTGGCATCAACTCGACTCGCCGTGTTTGGAGGAAGAAAAAAGCTGCCTTGGACCCCAAGAACACCATCCCCACCGTCAAGCATGGCGGTGGAAACATTATGCTTTGGGGCTGTTTCTCTGCTAAGGGCACAGGACGACTTCACCGGATCGAGGGGAGGATGAATGGGGCCATGTACCGGGAAATCTTGGGTGAGAACCTCCTTCCCTCAGCCAGGACACTGAAAATGGATTTCTAAGGATTTGGAGAGGATCTGCAAAGAGGAGTGGGCCAAAATCCCTCCTGGGATCTGCGCAAACTTGGTGACCAACTACAAGAAACGTCTGACCGCTGTGCTTGCCAACAAGGGTTTCTCCACCAAGTACTGAGTCATGTTTTGCTAGGGGGTGAAATATTTATTTTCCTCAATAAAACACAAATAAATGTTTAAAATTCATATAATGTAATTTTCTGGGATTTTTTAAATATTCTGTCTCTCACTGTTAAGATGAACCTACCATGAAAATTATAGACCGTTCCTTTCTTTGTAAGGGGGCAAACTCACAAAATCAGCAGGGGGTGAAATACTTATTTTCCCCACTGTATATATATATACACTGCTCAAAGAAATTAAGGGAACACTTAAATCACACATCGCGGATCTCGATAAACGAAATATTCAAGTTGAAAACCTTTATTGATTACATTGTGTACTTCGTCGAGAACAAAATTAGATAGAACGGCCAATGGAAACCAAAATCATTAACCCATTGAGGGCTGGATTCAAAATCACACCGAAAATCAAAGTGAAAAATTGAGATCACAGGCTGATCCAAGTTGTGTGAATTTCATCACGACAACTCATAATGTGGCTCAGTAGTGTGTCTGGCCCCTATGTGCCTGTATGCACTTCCGACAACATCTGGGCATGCTCCTGATGAGATGGCGGATGGTGTCCTGGGGGATCTCCTCCCAGACCTAGATCAGGGCATCAGTGAGCTCCTGGACAGTCTGTGGCGGTATCTTGGCGGCGGCAGAAGTGCTCAATTGGATTCAGGTCTGGGGAACGTGAGGGCCAGTCAATGGCATCAATGCCTTCGTCATCCAGGAACTGCCTACACACTCTGGCCACATGAGGCTGGGCATTGTCCTGCACCAGGAGGAACCCAGGACCCACTGCACCAGCGTAAGGTCTGACAATGGGTCTGAGGATTTCATCCCGGTACCTAACAGCAGTCAGGGTACTGTTGGCTAGCATGTGGAGGTTTGTGCGGCCCTCCAAGAATATGCCTCCCCAAACCATCACTGACCCACCGCCAAACCGGTCATGCTGGATGATGTTGCAGGCAGCATAACGTTCGCCACGGCATCTCCAGACTCTTTCACGTCTGTCACGTGCTCAGTGTGAACCGGCTCTCATCTGTGAAGAGAACGGGGCGCCAATGGCGAACCTGCCAATTCTGGTGTTCTCTGGCAAATGCCAATCGAGCTGCACGGTGCTGGGCTGTGAGCACAGGTCCCACTACAGGACGTCGGGCCCTCATGCCACCCTCATGGAGTCTGTTTCTGACAGTTTGGTCAGAAACATGCACATGAGTAGCCCACTGGAGGTCATTTTGTAGGGCTCTGGCAGTGCTCCCCCTGTTCCTCCTCGCACAAAGTAGTCCTGCCGCTGGGTTATTTCCCTTCTACGGCCCTGTCCAGCTCTCCTCGTGTAATGTCCCATCTCCCGGTGTCTCCTCCACGCTCTTGAGACTGCTGGGAGACACAGCAAACCCCCCTGCGACGGCACGTATGGATGTGCCATCCTGGAGGAGCTGGACTACCTGTGCAACCTGAATGGGCTGCAGGTACCGCCTCATGCTACCAGTAGTGACAAGGGCACTAGCAAAATGCAAAACTAGAGAAAAATCAGTCAGGAAGGATAAGGAGGCCATGTGGCCATCACCTGCAAAACCATTTACTTGTTGGGGGTTGTCTTGCTGTTGCCTCTCCTGTCCACCTGTTGTCACTTTCATTTGCACCAAAGCAGGTGAAATTGATTCACAATCGTTTACGCTTCCTAACTGGACAGATCGATATCCCAGTTTAATGGACTTGGTGTTATACTGTGATGATTAAGTGTTCCCTTCATTTCTTTGAGCAGTGTATATATGAGAGGGGTGGTTTCATGTACGTTATTTCATTTTATTATTTTTATTTTTATGTTATTCTCATATATGCATTTTAATACTTTTGCAACACAAGTTCACTTGTCATGCAAATAAAGCCAATTTGAATTTGAATTTGAATTTGAATTTGAGAGACAGAGAGAGAGGGAGAGAGAGGGAGAGAGAGCATTTAGCAGAGGGGTTCAGATATGACTAAGCCAGGAGCCATGTACAAAAGCAGGGAGGAGGGGGGGAAGGAAGAGAGGGTAAGGTTAGGGGACAAAGGAAGAGGAAGGGTAGGGGAGGGGAGGGAGGAGAATAATTAAGAGCTGCTGGGTTGGGGGGGCATGCCAGAATGAGCCAAATCAGTTTAACCAATGAACACACTTCTGCGATGAGCCCCAGGTCATCAAGGGCTAATGCTCAGAGTCTTCAGTGAGGGAAACATCTTTACTCGTTCTCTCTGAGCCAGATGGACGGATCATCATCATCCCCATGGCTGCAAAGCAAATGTGGTGGGGGCAGGATGGAAGGCAGAGGGGCAGGGTTGTAGTGGGAGCTGCAGGCATTTTGGTTTCGAAACAATAGGCTAATATAATAATGTCAGCTGCAAATGATGCATAAAAACAACATATTTTGAATTCAGAGACTCAAGATATGTATTTTTTTTTTTTAACGCTGATAATAACAGCAGCATCATTGTTCTATGTCACCTCCGGTTATTGTGTGTCTATTTGGCCGCAGGCGTCACAGAGGTGTTTGCTCATAATGCAGTCTCCACGGAGACCATGCTGGACAGATAAAGCAACCATGGGATAAAGCGGGGGCTAAAGGGTGTGGATCGTAAAAGTTAGACGTTTTCCAAAACCCAAACCAGACGAGAATGAAAAGCCAAACAAACAAAATAAACAAAAACTGGATTCATTCAGGAAAAGATCATTGGTGTGTGTATCATTGCTGACTTCCTGTTTCCTGTTTGCTGTTTGAACGCGACGCGCGCTCTAGTCACCGCTGCTCCAAGTTTTACTGCCCGCATTTTCTGCATCTTTATACTGGTTTAAATACAAAACTCCTTTCTATTTTTAAATCTCTTTCGGTTACTCCTATCTCATCAACTTATAAGGTAAGCACAAACGATGGCTGCTTCCTCTCCCCTCTCTTGCTCTGGTTGTAGCATGTATCATCTTAGCTCTCCTGCCGATGTTACTGTTAATGATAATTTTACATGCCATAAGTGTGAGCTTAATTTAGTGTTGGCGGAGAGAATAGTTGAGTTAGAGGCCTGCATCCGGACCCTCAGAGAGATTAAAGATCATGAGAGTTTTATTCAGTCCTGTGTAGCTACGCCGGATGCACCTGTGAGCCTCTCCCATCGCACCAGCAGAAGAGCCGACGCAGCACGGCCAGTTTGTCACGGTTCGGCGGGGACATAGTTGTCGGCCTAAGCCGGCCGTACACCACCAAACTCACGTTTCAAATAGATTCTCCCCACTCACACCTGTTGAGGAAAAAGAGAAAGCTCTTATCATTGGCGACTCCATTCTTGAAACGTGAGAATAGCGTCTCCGGCGACCATAGTCAATTGTATTCCGGGGCTAGAGCTACCGACATTGAATCCAATTTAAAAGCGCTGGCTAAAAGTAAACGTAGATTTTCCAAAATTGTTATCCACGTCGGCGCTAATGATGTCCGGTTGAGGCAATCGGAGATCACTAAAACAAATTTTGTCTCGTTGTGTAAATTGGCAAACGAGATGTGTCGGGAAGTAATAGTCTCTGGTCCCCTCCCAGCTCGTAGAAGTGACGAAATCTACAGTAGATTAACGTCGCTAAATCGCTGGCTGACTGAGTGGTGTACATCAAATAGCATAGGGTTTATTAATAATTGGCCTACGTTTTGGGGAGAGCCTGGTTTACTGAAGAGAGACGGACTCCACCCGAGCTGGAGGGGTGCTCTTCTGTTATCTAATAACATAGGCCATAGTCTGAATCGGCGAAATTGACAGTCAAGAGCTACAGCCAGGCAGCAGACAGACGGTCTTAAACAACTGTCTGCAAGTTTCCCTGAACTCGTGACTAGTTTCCACCCCAGTTCCCACATAATTGAGACTGTGTCTGTTCCACGTAGAGAAAACCGTAGTCTATTGAAACTCAAACCTCCCCGTGGATTTTTTCTAATAATCTGATAAGGATCAACACGAACCATCGTAATGCAAATGCTAAACCTAATTTCGATAGAACTCTCCTTAAAATTGGGTTGCTAAATATAAGATCACTAGCTCCTAAAGCTGCCCTTGTGAACGAACTGATCACTGATTATAAACTTGACATTTTAAGTTTGACGGAGACTTGGCTTAGACCTGATGAGTACATAGCATTAACCCTCTGAGGTCCGTGCTAAGCTTTGAGATAGTTTGTAATTTTGGCATGGTCTGATATTTATCTCAATTTCATCAACTTAACACACACTTACTCCAAAGTGTTTGATATTTTTATTTGAAGGACAATCACAGCTACATTTGTATGCCATCAATAGTTTGGTCAGTATCATATGCAGCTTGTAAATAGATCTACAAACACACAAGTTAAAAATAGTAAATTTTTCTGCTGTCACAAAAGTTGTGAAAGCACACACTAAACTATAGTGACGAATTGTTTTGCCAATGTGCGTTTGTTCATCAAGGTCTTGGTTATGTAAGGGTGTGAAAACAGTTTAGCACATCTGAGATCTAAATAGCTAAAAACCTGTTTTTATCAGAACTGGTCACATTTATTTCAGGCTGTGGGAGGGCTAAATGCTAAATACCTGAATATTCATTATTCATTGTCCACACCTCTAAGAGTTGTCAGATGGGCCATCTCTCTCTCTCAAAGGCCATACAGAGTAAGCAAGTCAGTGAGCCATGCAGAAGAATATATGCTTTTTCATTTTGGAAGATTTATTGAAAACAGCACACAAACTACTATACAGTATATACAGGGGAATGCCACATATTACAAGTCATACAGCCTAACAATAATGCACATAATATCCTCCTGAGACCCAAGAAAAAAAGGGTCTTCCAATTAAACTTTTTTGTGATTTTTTTCACTTTAGAATTAAAACAACAACTCACAATTTAGATTTTAAATGGCAAAGCAATATTTGAGTTACCATTTCTCCTTTCACAACAAGCGCATCTTGTGGCAGCAGCCATTTTGGCTCTTATTTTATTATCCACAAACGTAGGCAAAACAATGTCGGAGGCGACACGCAAATAACTCACAAAACAAACCAAAATGATAAACGAACTGGAACAAACAAAGCTAGCTGAACAAACAAAGCTAGCTAAACAGCAAATCCAAAACGTAATCCCAAACACAGATTTAACTAAACAGAAGCACTCTAATAATAAACAAAAACAAGAATCGATTTTACAAGGACGTGAGATCATGAAACCGATCATGCTACATACGATTTTTTCTAATATTTTAGGCTGTTTGAAAAGTATTCTTCCATAGATCTTGTGTGCCTATTGAAATTTGTTACGTTGCAACACGCGGAATATGTAGTCACAAGACGGAATTCATATATTGAATATATATATACGAGTATTTGATAACATGGCAAATCAAATATAGTTACTTACTCTTCGCCAGTTGTTGTCCTCGTCGCTTTCCATCAATGCTGTCAAACACTGCAGCGCAGAAAATCTTTCCATCTTGAATAAAATTGTATGTCTGTATAAAATCTTGCTTCAAATTGTCGACAGTTTGTGTTGTTTACGCCGGCGTTTTCACACATGGCCCCACGCCCCTCCCCACATACCTCCCCGAAAATCGCACCTAGTTACCATGTCAATAGAAGGGGGACGTTACTAACAGGTAAAAAAGAGAGTAAAAGGCAAGGTTTACTTTTGGTCTAATTAACCTAATTTAAAAAATCCCATTTGATTTGCCAGTGCTCAAATCGGAAAGTCGCGATTCTAAGGTTTCTGTCAATGTTTTTGTCGCGTGTGTATGATAAAATATCGCGAAGTTAGAAATAGTAATATACTTTTATTGCTGCTGGGAGCGGCGCCGCTCCCGTCGACCTCAGGGGGTTAAATGCATCTACCCCAGTTGGATACTCTAGTTGTCACAACCCTCGACAGTCAGGCAGAGGTGGCGGTGTGGCTGTTATTTTTGACACTAGACTACGCCTTACTAAGAAATCTTTAAACACATTCCCTTCATTTGAAGTGCTTTCCCTGGGCTCCATACAGACTAATGTAGATAATAGATCTGCATTTACTTCATCTTTTATACTAGCTACTATCTACAGACCCCCTGGACCCTATGCTGTTTTCCTCTCAGAGTTTTCTGACTTTTTATCAAACCTAGCAGTTATGGCAGATAAAGTTGTGATTATAGGCGACTTTAATATTCATGTTGATAATGGAAATGATTCTCTAGTGAAGGCTTTTGCTTCTATTCTTGACTCCGTTGGTTTTGTCCAAAATGTGTCTGGGCCGACTCATTGTCATCAACATACACTGGACTTAGCTTTATCCTATGGTATTAGCATTAGCAATCTAGTTGTCTCTCCTCATAATCCTGTGCTCTCTGACCATTTCCTTATTACGTTTGAAATTCATGCTACCACTGCTATTAGATCAAAACCAGTGTTCTACTTTAGTCGCTCCCTAAATTCCTCTACCATACCTAACTTTGTCAGCCTGTTCCAAGAATCATTTACTGTTAATCAGGATCCCACTAGTCTACAATCTATTGATCAGCTGACTGACAATCTAAATTACACCCTGCGCAACACACTTGATGCTGTTGCGCCTCTCAAAAAAAAAACTAGCCAAAAGAAGCTTGCACCATGGTATACTGACCACACACGTGCTCTTAAACAAGCTTCTCGCAAGTTGGAACGTAAGTGGCGATCCACCAAATTAGAAGTATTTTATTCTGCCTGGAAAGACAGTCTGGTACAGTACAAATATGCTCTCTCCTCCGCAAGGTCAACCTATTTGTCTGATCTGATTGAGCGTAATAAGAATAATCCAAAATTCTTTTTGATACAGTGGCCAAACTGACAAAGAACCAGACTGAAACCAATGCTAAGCCTCCGGCAGCCCATAATAGTAATGATTTCATGAACTTTTTCTCTGAGAAGATTGAGAAAATTAGAGATGAAATTTCTAAAATGGCACCTTCTGCTGTAGCGGACACTGATCAGAAAGCACAGGCTTATCAGGACAGGGGTCCTATGGCTACTCTTGAGTTTTTAGTGCTCTGGAGTGGACTGAATTTTCTAAATTGGTTATGTCCTCCAAACCATCTACTTGTCAATTAGACCCAATCCCAACAAAACTTGTGTTAAACTTCTTCCTGTTATGGGGCAATCCATGCTAGACATTATTAATCTGTCTCTTTCATCAGGCTATATGCCAAATTCTCAAAAAGTGGCAGTAATTAAGCCACTTTTAAAGAAACCAAACCTTGACCCAGAAAATCTCAGTAACTACAGGCCAATTTCTAATCTTTCTTTTCTCTCAAAAATTCTAGAGAAAGCTGTAGCTCAGAGACTGACTTCGTTCCTGACATCAAATGACATCTATGAAACTTTTCAGTCAGGATTTAGGCAACACCATAGCACTGAGACTGCTCTTATTAAAGTTGTCAATGACTTACTGATATCAGCTGACTGTGGATGTGTCTCTATTCTTGTGCTTTTGGACTTAAGTGCTGCGTTTGACACAATAGACCACCAAACTCTTCTGAGCAGACTTGAAAACCTAGTTGGACTGCGTGGACAGGCACTCTCCTGGTTTAAATCCTACCTATCAGATAGATATCAATTTGTGCAGTTAAATGACGAGCCCTCTGCTCTCATCAAGGTGGAATATGGCATCCCTCAAGGTTCTGTTTTGGGGCCATTATTGTTCTCCCTTTACATGTTGCCACTTGGTGATGTCATTCGTAAACATGGCGTACATTTTCACTGCTACGCAGATGACACACAATTATACCTATCAATGAAACCTGGCGAAGGACAATTCGAACAGTTGGAGGCCTGTTTTAAAGACATAAAAGACTGGATGTCAGATAATTTTCTATTGCTGAATACTGATAAAACAGAGATGTTGGTCTTGGGGCCCAAAAACCTCAGAAGAGGGTTATCTGATTTATCTCTTAATCTGGATGGTTGCTCTGTTGCTGCAAGTTTGGCGGTAAAAGACCTTGGTGTTACTATAGATCCTGGTCTCTCATTTGATAGTCACATCAAAAACATTTCCAGAGTAGCCTTTTTCACCTGAGGAATATTGCCAAAATTAGGGGCTTCCTGTCATTAATAGATGCAGAAAAATTGGTACATGCCTTTGTTACATCTAGATTAGATTATTGCAATGCATTACTGTCTGGCTGTTCCAATGCCTCACTCAGGAGCCTACAACTCGTACAGAATGCTGCTGCAAGGATCCTGACTAGAACAAAGAAATATGAGCACATTAGTCCTGTGTTAGCGTCACTTCACTGGCTTCCTATAAACTATCGTGTAGACTATAAGGTACTCCTCTTAACTTATAAGGTGTTGCATGGACTTGCACCCTCTTACTTGACGGATCTACTTCATCCGTACAATCCCCCACGTTCACTTCGCTCACAAGATGCAGACAACTTGGTAGTCCCTAGAATATCAAAAAATACAGCAGGTGGCAGAGCTTTCTCCTATAGAGCTCCTTTACTGTGGAACAGTCTACCCATCTCTGTGAAGGAGTCAGACATGGTCTCAATTTTCAAGTCTAGGTTAAAAACGCATCTCTTTAGTCTCTCTTATAGTCATTAGGTGCAGATGTGGAGGGGGCGTAGCAATAGAGCCTTCTGGTGCAATGAGCCATCCTTACTGTCACCAATCATAAGTGATGATCCGCCCCTATCAGGACTGCTGATGATGTGGTGGGATGGTCTCTGAGTGCCCTCATGGCTGCGTGCTCCCTGTGCCACTCACCTAATTAGTTATGCTGCCCTAGATTACTTCTGCTGGTGCAAAAGTGTTATCACTACTCTTCCCCCTGATCCAGCGTGATATTTATCATAGTCATAATTGCACCTTTCCTCTTTTCTCCCCGGCTCCGTGGCACCTGCCTGGAGCTCACCTGCCCCAGAGTCAACCCCCCACCCCTGCCATGTGTTAGCCGGATGCCGCTGGCCCAGACCCTAGCTGCTGGTTCCATCCCCCGCCCTGCCCTGGTATCTGGAGGGATGAGGTCCACCCCACTCCTACACTTAGAATGCCCTTCCAGTGGTCTGCTAAGCCACATGAGCCTCAAGGACTATTTGTGTTGTTTTTCTCTGTATCCCACAATTTTCCAGGAGTTCATCTCGACCGCCTTTTAAGGGGTCAGGGAATAATTTTCCAGTTTCCTACATTGGCTCCAATGGTTTTCTGGTTTTTTGATTCCCTCTGGAAAATGCCAATTGTGAAGCGCTGTGTGACAACCTGTTTGTAAATGGCGCTATACAAAAATAAAGATTGATTGATTGATTGAAACAACAACAACAACAACAACAACAACAAAAAAATGTCAAAAGCATTGGATGGAAGAAAGACACTGATGTGTTTTGTGGACAAACCTTCAGGTTCTGCGTTCTCTTTGAGGGCGACTTGCTTCAGAGGGCAGCAGAAGATTTCGTGACACTTAGCGCGAAAGGGGGACTCTTTTTTCCTTATATCCGCAGAATGGATGGAATCCTGCCGCAACATAATATACTCCTGGGCATCTGAGGCATCGTCATCCTGGACTGTGATCACACCAGAACACAATGAGCCCAGGTTAGACTGTGATCACAGCACAACAATATGAGCCCAGGTTAGATGGTGCTCCACAACCACAGACACACACAAAAAAACAACAACAAATGAAGAACAAGCAAAAATAAAAGTATAAGAACATCATCATTAACTTCAACAATAGCAACAACAGAACGTAGCTACAGGTAACTGGGAAAATAAAGGAAACTTGAGTACATGAAGGGTTCTGTCAGCTTTGTTATGGTGTGTGGTGCCTTTTCTTTGCAAGATTTAGGTCCACTCAACCCCTTAGAGGGCAAGGTAAGCACCAATAAATACAAAGCTATTCTGAGTGATCACCTTCATCCTATGGTGAAGCATTTCTATCCTGATGGGAGTGGTCTCCTCCAGGATGACAATGACCCATCCACAGGGCACAAGTGGTCACTGAATGGTTTCATGATCATGAAAACAAAGTAAAGTCTCAGTCACCAGATTGAACACCTATGGGAGATTCTGGAGCGATTCCTGAGACAACGTTTTCTATCACCATCAGCAAAACACCTAATGATGTAATTTCTCATGTAAGAATGGTGTTGCATCCCTCAAACAGAGTTTCAAACACTGGTAGAATCTATGCCAAGGTGCGCTCTGATGGGTCACAGCAATCCAATGCTCTATTAAGGCAATTTATGTTGGTGTTTCCTTTATTTTGGCAGTTACCTGTACCTTCTGCAGAGAGGGAAAGAAAAAAACATCAAGGTCACTGAATATAAACTCAATCGGGTAAGATCAAACAAAGATGATAACGGCTTTGTGAAATGGCTGATATAGTGAGAGACTGAGAAAAGTGGGGGGGCGGAAGAGAGAGGGGGAGGTGGGGGAAGATAGGGAGAGAGAGAGGGGGGCAGCACAGAGGTTGAAAGAAGCAGATCTGTCAATAATAATTAATAAAATAATATGTACAGTACTATCTAGAGAGAAATATTTCCAGAGGTGGCTGTCTGTTACTAACACAGGTAAGAGGAAGGACTCTTGGGCAGGGCAGGGCTTATGTCATACACAATGGAGTGCTCAATCCAAAAACCTTAAGACCACTTGTTCGGGCAGTGTGTTTTCTTGTAAAGAATAAACTAAGAATAACTTAGAATTTCCTGTTGATGTAATAGATAATCCCAATTTTGCTACAAGTACAAGCACTGCGTGAATGTGGCCACGGGCGGAAAACAAGTGTAGTGTGGGGTGGAGGAGGAGCAGAGACGGTCAAGTGTGGTCAACGAAAGCACAAATCTCATGTCCCGCCTAACGTGCCTTACAGGACCGCACACTAGGGACGAGCACTACAAACGGCGCCCTACGATACTGTAAAATCAAATACTGTAGGGCTGACCGGGTCACTAGCACCACAAGTCGGTGTGCAGTGCTCAGTCACCGTGACCAGTCGCTACGTAAGTGAACGGAGAGCACTCTGCCACAGACCCCTTCTCCCCAGGGAAGACGCACGGCTGATAAAACAGCGGAACACTGCAGAATAGCCGCTCCATCATGGTGTTTAACAAACCGTGCGATAGCTTGTGTCCACGACAACGTGAGTGACTTGACTGCGGCGAACAGAGATGTAGAATTGGGAGTTCTTTTTCCGCGCCTCGCGCAAACTTTACAACTTAATATATATAGCTCTGGAAAAAATTAAGAGACCACTGCTAAATGATCAGTTTCTCTGGTTGTACTATTTATAGGTATGCGTAAAAATGAGTAATGAGTAAAAATGAACATTTTTGTTTTATTCTATAAACTACTGACAACATTTCTCCCAAATTCCAAATAAAAATATTGTCATTTAGAGCATTTATTTGCAGAAAATGACAACTGGTCAAAATAACAAAAAAAGATGCAGTGTTTTCAGACCTTTAATAATGCAAAGAAAACAAGTTCATATTCATTTTTAAACAACACAATACTAATGTTTTAACTTAGGAAGAGTTCATAAATAAATATTTGGTGGAATAACCCTGATTTGCAATCATAGCTTTAATGCGTCTTGGCATGCTCTCCACCAGTCTTTCACATTGCTGTTGGGTGACTTTATGCCACTCTTGGCGCAAAGATTCAAGCAGCTCAGCTTTGTTTGATGGCTTGTGACCATCCATCTTCTTCTTGATCACATTCCAGAGGTTTTCAATGGGGTTCAGGTCTAGAGATTAGGCTGGCCATGACAGGGTCTTGATCTGGTGGTCCTCCACCCACACCTTGATTGACCTGGCTGTGTGGCATGGAGCATTGTCCTGCTGGAAAAAACAATCCTCAGATGTTGGGGAACATTGTCAGAGCAGAAGGAAGCAAGTTTTCTTCCAGGATAACCTTGTACGTGGCTTGATTCATGCGTCCTTCACAAAGACAAATCTGCCCGATGCCAGTCTTGGTGAAGCACCCCCAGATCATCACCGATCCTCCACCAAATTTCACAGTGGGTGCGAGACACTGTGGCTTGTAGGCCTCTCCAGGTCTCCGTCTAACCATTAGAAGACCAGGTGTTGGGCAAAGATTAAAATTGGACTCATCAGAAAAGATGACCTTACTCCAGTCGTCTACAGTCCAATCCTTGTGGTCTTTTGCAAACCTCAGCCTGGCTCTTCTTTGCTTCTCATTGATGAAGGGCTTTTTTCTAGCTTTGCATGACTTCAGCCCTGCCCCTAGGAGCCTGTTTCGAACCGTCCTCGCTGTGCACTTCACCCCAGCTGCTGTTTGCCATTCTTTTTGTAGGTCACTTGATGTCATCCTATGGCTGTTGAGTGACATT
The DNA here is from genome assembly GCA_029706075.1 of Aldrovandia affinis. NCBI lineage: Eukaryota > Metazoa > Chordata > Actinopteri > Notacanthiformes > Halosauridae > Aldrovandia > Aldrovandia affinis. The sequence continues at coordinate 484,443 of JAINUG010000167.1, forward strand.
TGAATGAGTTGGCAGTCATCCCGGTCAGTAGAGAGTCATTTTCGCCCTCTGCCGGTCTGTAGCTTTGTTGTCCCCAATGTCTGCTGCTTGACCATGTTCTTATGAACCGCCGTCTTTGAAATTTGAAGGATAGAAGCAAACTTATGCTAACTGTATCCCTCTGCCAGTAAAGCCAGAATTGAACCCTTCTTTTCCTCACTCAAAACTTTTCTTTTCAACTCTTTTGGCATGGTCAATAGTTATTCTTTGATTCCAATTACTTTTGAGATACTACTAGCATTGTTTTTTGCCATCCAGCTGGTCCTATTGCAAGAGGATAGTGATGACCACAGCAGTGGTTTTTATACTTTTCCTCTTTAAATAAGATTTGGTTCAGGTGATCACCTAATCAGTACTTCATTAAGTAGAATGAGATGTGTGTTGGAATTCAACAGACACTGGAATGGAATAGCTGCCATACGTGTAGAGATGCTGATTTAAATATTTTTTGGAGTGCTCTCTTAATTTTTTCCAGAGCTGTATATGGCATTTAACAGACGCTTTTCTCCAAAGCGACTTACAGTAGTGAATGCATACATTTTTCAGTATATGTGGTCCCAATGGGAATTGAACCCACAATCTAAGCGTTGTCAACACCGTGGCTCAGTAGGTAGAGCATGGCGTTGACAACGCTTAGGTCCCAGAAGCAATCAACCCACTTATCCCAGGTGATATTTATAGTTCGGGAGCTGTCATCTCTTCTAAAAATAGCGCTTCTGCAGGCTTTCAGGCTTTCACTCCAGCCAGTTCTTCCTTCCATTTGTAAAGACACAAGACAAAAAAAGCAAAGAGACAATAGTGGTAAAGAAAAATAGATCTGTCAAGCCTTGTTCTCCAGCCAATCAGAACATGCGGCTCCTGCATTGCGCTTCAGTACTTTGATCTTGCGTGCCCGTCCTGGACAAATTTATTTCACTAAAGAATAGAGACATGGAATCGGCAGCTATGCAGTGCATTTCACGCTATAAAGCATTTAAACAGAAAGGATGAGGACGATAATTGTTTCCAGGTAAGCTTTGTATAATTGGACAAAAGGATTACCTCTATGTTATAAAGTCAGGTCTGAATATCTCAAGTCCACCGTGTTAAACTCTACAAACTATATACATATCTCCATGAAAAGAAAAATTAAGATGTTAATTTGTGATTGTAACCCCTGGACCTCTGCCAAACCTGTGTCTCCAAATGGTGGCCTAATGCCCAGCCAACTGCTTAGCTCATATCCCCTCAGTCCTTTGTGTCAGTGGTTTGAAAGTGTAAATGATGACAATCGTGTCCTTAAGCTCTGCTGGGTAATTACCCAAGGCTTTCTGCAAGGAGATGAACTATTGCTCTCTCCTGTGTGCTGATTAGAGCTGATTTTATTGGGTGAGAACCAAGGGTTAAGGCAAAGTGGACAGACAGAAATGACAAGCCAGCAGCCTTGAGGTTCTGACATGGTCCCAGACAATGCCCTAGATGAGGCGTTTTTACTCCCCCCAAGAGAACCAATCAGGATGAGATCAATCACTCCCTCCAGACACCTCCCACTGCAGGGACTTGTTCTTTAAGTCTGACCCCTCTCCGTCCCCCTGGCACCGCCGGACTCCAGAAAAAGCTCCCGTTCTCTGAGCCCCGGGTCTCTTGGCCTGACTCGGCACAACGGCGTGTAAGAGGATGCTGCGGAGCTGAAACTTTAATGGGCTTCGGACCGTACCAGAGAAACCTCAAGCTTCCTTCCTGCAATCAGACCCGCTTACACCACATGCCCATTATACCCCGGCCCGACAAGGTCAGCATTTTGGGATTTCTGATGGAAAGATTGTTTTTCTCATTCCTTCCTGGTTACTAAAAATCACTTTGAAAATGATTCATTATGTGCGCTCAAAATACCCTGTCAAGACATTGGGAAGTAGGCACACCTGTCCCTCAGATACTAAAACTCATTAACTGGCCCAAATAATAACCATGCGTCCTTCATTTATCCAGGAGAAAAAACACCTGATTGAGATTGACATCTCTTTTTGGCCTGTCTGTGCTGATGCTGCTCACTGATTCTCCATCGATAGCAGCAAGTCTGGGGGCCCCTGGGTGGTGAAACCAGTAAAGTTACTCGCCCGGAGTGCAGGTTGTCCACTAGCTGTGCCAGCCCAGCTTTGCCAGGGAGTCCTGCTCGGGGGCAGTGATTGGCTATCTGCCCCAGGGAAAGCCGGCACGAGCTCGCCGCGAGCACAGATAGCTTCCCTGTGGGCAAAACGAATAGGCGAGTTCTGTCTTGAAGGAAGCGGTTCATTGCCCAGCCCCGGGGTAGTGGCTGGTTCCGTAGTTGAATGCGGCGGGCTTGTGGGGGGAGGGTGAATTGAAGACATAGAGGGTGCATTTTAAATCTGAAATAAATGTTTAAAAAAACTGCAGCAGCGGCAGGGACAACACCACCCAGCTGCTCTGCCTCCCTGTTCTGCCAAACCTGTGTCTCCAAATGGTGGCCTAATGCCCAGCCAACTGCTTAGCTCATATCCCCTCAGTCCTTTGTGTCAGTGGTTTGAAAGTGTAAATGATGACAATCGTGTCCTTAAGCTCTGCTGGGTAATTACCCAAGGCTTTCTGCAAGGAGATGAACTATTGCTCTCTCCTGTGTGCTGATTAGAGCTGATTTTATTGGGTGAGAACCAAGGGTTAAGGCAAAGTGGACAGACAGAAATGACAAGCCAGCAGCCTTGAGGTTCTGACATGGTCCCAGACAATGCCCTAGATGAGGCGTTTTTACTCCCCCCAAGAGAACCAATTTTCCCCGTGGGCAAAACGAATAGGCGAGTTCTGTCTTGAAGGAAGCGGTTCATTGCCCAGCCCCGGGGTAGTGGCTGGTTCCGTAGTTGAATGCGGCGGGCTTGTGGGGGGAGGGTGAATTGAAGACATAGAGGGTGCATTTTAAATCTGAAATAAATGTTTAAAAAAACTGCAGCAGCGGCAGGGACAACACCACCCAGCTGCTCTGCCTCCCTGTTCTGCATCTTTAGTCCTCAGAGACGAGTGCCTGTGCCGGCTGGAGGCACGCTTGCCCACTTCACACGGCTGTGCCCAACAGCAACGAGTCGTCAGTGACAGCCAAGGTCACGCCTCAAACTGCTCTGTGGCAGGAGGGGGGGTGATGTTGGACTCTTTAGAGGATTCTGTCCCCTCTATTGACTATTGACTTATAGAGCAATAAACAGTACAAGATGTAGGGTCCATGCGTCCATGACAGATCAACAGGGACAGACAGACGTCACTTGCACGCAACACTGAGCGGAACTTCAAAACACTGTAAGCCAATGAATGACCTAGTAGCCTACAGTAACGTTTCACCTCCCCCACTGTAATGCTATATGAAACTAGCGTGCACCTATTGCTCTCTCTCGCTTTTTCTCTGGCTTGCTTCCCTCCGTTCTCTACAAGAAATGGAGCCGAAAGCTCTGAGGAGTGACAGGCCTCAATCTTCTGAGTAATCTCTCTCTCACAAGCTCTACAGCCGCAGCCAGCGGTACCTAATTCTGACATAAAACTCTTTGAATTAGAAGTTGACAAGTTTACTCCGGTAACCCTGTCGAAAACTGACTGTATCCACCACGGAATCAGTTTATTAGCTACACTTCGTTCTGCAAGCGAGTGCAATCGGCCAGCAAGCTGCAGGAACAACTCACTGACAGGGCAGACAAATCCCTCCCGCAAGCAACGGAAAGAAAGCGCCACGGATTCGTCACGTCGGTCACCCGCAAACCCTTCTCCAGCACCAGCAACTCAACCAGCCCCGAGGACTTTCCTGCACACGCAGTAAGACTGATACAAAACATCCAGGCTAACTAGATCAGTGGATTTATGTTTGTTGTTTATTTTCAATGTATTCCAGAGTGTTTTCATTGTGTTTTGTGCTTTGCATATCTTTCTTTACAACCTGCCATCTTTTAACCGAGATCTCTGCATGCAATCGTATTAACCATTCTAATATCTAGCACATTAGGTATTTGATCTCATTCATTCTGGTGAATAGTCACGAGACGAATTGGCTAAATAACTCAACTCTGTTCAGCGCCGTGCGCGCACACAGAGAAACACGTGTGTATCCGTGCATGTGCCCACACGTGTACGCACGCACGCACATGCACCCACACACACACACAGGGGAACGTGTCCATTGTTCCCATCCTATCTCAGTTCTACCATCATACATCACACATCAGTTTTCCTTTCATTTATCCCCTTTTCACCACTGTAGATTTTAGTCTTGTTTAATAAATTATATTTTGTTAAACCTGGTCCTCAATCTGATTACTTGTTTGGATAAATACTTGAGCCTACCACCTTAAAGAACTTACGCCTGTTGCTAAATTACTGATTATTGTCATTTTAATATTATAATCGTAATTTTAGATTTAATTATATGATTAATTACGATTGCTATTAATGTTGTGTTGTATGGTATAGCTGACCCAAGCCTCATACATTTATATCATATTATTCATTATTGTAATTTTGATATTATATATTGAAATTCATGAGTATAATTAATAGTAAAATATATGATCGGCCTTGGATACCCTTTTACAGGGCCCAGCAACCCATTGTCACTACATTGTTTGGTTATCACATGAGGACATATATGTATATTCTGTTACGTTCTGAGTGTCTGTTCGGTTTGTTTTTGGTCTTTGTTTATTTTCCTTCAGTCCTGATTCGCTATTCTTTATTCTGTTTTGCATTTTCTTCGTTCTGGTCCCTGTCTGTCTTTTCCGTTTATTTCGAGATCCACTCCTTGTCTTGTCATGCACTTTGGGAAGTTAACATTTCGGGTTTTCTCCATCTTTGCTTATTATCTCGTTTTCTTCCTTCTTACTTTCTAGATTGCACTTTGTATATATTAGTTAGATGTGTATAGTACTAACCAACTCATCTACTAACGTTAGGGATTTAGATTAAGTTACTAACACTACTAATCACTAATTATCTCACGCTTCTGACTATCGCTGTTTTTCTCGCTCATTATCCTATCTCTGTTAGCTTTTCACTTTTCCTTTCATACGCACGCAGCTTCTCTCTTTGCATTCCTCCCCTTCTAGCTATGCACGTGTCTGCCTGATCTCCCAGGTCGTTTATTGTCTATATGTTTGTATGATAAACCCTCATGATGATAAACATAAATGGAACTACGTTTCCCTCGCCCGGACGCGGGTCACCGGGGCCCCCCCCTGGAGCCAGGCCCGGGGGTAGGGCTCGAGGGCGAGCGCCTGGTGGCCGAGCCTACACACCTGGGGCTCGGCCGGGCACAGCCCGAAGAGGCAACGTAGGACCCCCTTCCCATGGGCTCACCACCCATGGAGGGGCCAAAGGGGTCGTGCAGTGTGAGATGGGCGGCGGCCGAAGGCAGGGGCCTTGGCGGTCCGATCCTCGGCTGCAGAAGCTAGCTCTAGGGATGTGGAATGTCACCTCTCTGGCGGGGAAGGAGCCTGAGCTGGTGCGGGAGGTCGAGAGGTTCCGGCTAGATATAGTCGGCCTCGCCTCGACGCACGGCATGGGCTCGGAACCAGTCTCCTTGAGAGGGGTTGGACTCTCTTCCACTCTGGAGTTGCCCCTGGTGGAGGCGCCGAGCAGGGGTGGGAATACTTATTGCCCCCCCGGCTCGGTGCCTGTACGTTGGGGTTCACCCCGGTAGACGAGAGGGTAGCCTCCCTCCGCCTTCGGGTGGGGGGACGGGTCCTGACTGTTGTTTGTGCCTATGCTCCAAACAGCAGCTCAGAATACCCACCCTTTTTGGAGTCCTTGGAGGGGGTGTTTGAGAACACTCCTTCCGGGGACTCCCTCGTTTTGCTGGGAGACTTCAATGCTCACGTGGGCAATGATAGTGAGACCTGGAGGGCGTGATTGGGAGGAACGGCCCCCCCGATCTGAACCAGAATGGTGCTTTGTTGTTGGACTTCTGTGCTTGTCACAGATTGTCCATAACGAACACCATGTTCAAGCACAAGCGTGTCCATATATGCACCTGGCACCAGGACACCCTGGGCCGCAGTTCAATGATCGACTTTGTGGTCGTGTCGTCGGACTTGCGGCCGCATGTCTTGGACACTCGGGTGAAGAGAGGGGCGGAGCTGTCAACTGATCACTACCTGGTGGTGAGTTGGCTCCGATGGTGGGGGAGGATGCCGGTCAGGCCTGGCAGGCCCAAACGTATTGTGAGGGTCTGCTGGGAACGTCTGGCAGAGTCTCCTGTCAGAAGGAGCTTCAACTCCCACCTCCGGGAGAGCTTCAACCATGTCCCGGGGAGACGGGGACATTGAGTCCGAATGGGCCATGTTCCGTGCCTCTATTGTCGAGGCGGCTGACCGGAGCTGTGGCCGCAAGGTCGTCGGTGCCTGTCGCGGCGGTAATCCCCGAACCCGCTGGTGGACACCGGCAGTGAAGGATGCCGTCAAGCTGAAGAAGGAGTCCTATCAGACCTTTTTGGCCTGTGGGACTCCGGAGGCAGCAGATAGGTATCGGCGAGCCAAGCGGAGCGCGGCCGCGGTCGCTGAGGCAAAAACCCGGGCATGGGAGGAGCTCGGTGAGGCCATGGAGAACGACTTCCGAACGGCCGAGGAGGTTCTGGACCACCATCCGGCGTCTCAGGAGGGGGAAGCAGTGCACTGTCAACACTCTGTACAGTGGGGATGGGGCGCTGCTGACCTCGACTCGGGACGTTGTGGGTCGGTGGAGGAATACTTCAAGACCTCCTCAATCCCACCGACACGCCTTCCAGCGAGGAAGCAGAGTCTGGGGACTCGGGGTGGGCTCTCCTATCTCTGGGGCTGAGGTCGCCACGGTGGTTAAAAAGCTCCGTGGTGGCAGGGCCTCGGGGTGGATGAGATCCGCCCGGAGTCCCTCAAGGCTCTGGATGTTGTGGGGCTGTCTTGGTTGACACGACTCTGCATCATCGCGTGGACATCGGGGGCAGTGCCTCTGGACTGGCAGACCGGGGTGGTGGTCCCCCTCTTCAAGAAAGGGGACCGGAGGGTGTGTTCCAACTACAGGGGATCACACTCCTCAGCCTCCCTGGTAAGGTCTATTCAGGGGTTCTGGAGAGGAGGGTCCGTCGGATGGTTGAACCTCGGATCCAAGAGGAGCAATGTGGTTTTCGTCCTGGTCGCGGAACTGTGGACCAGCTCTACACCCTCCGTGGGGTCCTGGAGGGTGCATGGGAGTTTGCCCAACCAGTCTACACATGCTTTGTGGACTTGGAGAAGGCTTTCGACCGTGTCCCTCGGGAGTCTTGTGGGGGTGCTCCGGGAGTATGGGGTACCGGACCCCTTGATACGGGCCATTCGGTCCCTGTACGACCCGGTGCCAGAGCTTGGTCCGCATTGCTGGCAGTAAGTCGGACTTGTTCCCGGTGAGGGTTGGACTCCGCCAGGGCTGCCCTTTGTCACCGGTTCTGTTCATAACCTTTATGGACAGAATATCTAGGCGCAGCCGGGGCGTTGAGGGGGTCCGGTTCGGTGGCCTGAGGATTGGGTCACTGCTCTTTGCAGATGATGTGGTCCTGTTGGCTTCATCGGGCCGTGACCTCCAGCTCTCGCTGGAGCGGTTCGCAGCCGAGTGTGAAGCGGCTGGTATGAGAATCAGCACCTCCAAATCCGAGACCATGGTTCTCAGCCGGAAAAGGGTGGAGTGCACTCTCCAGGTCGGGGAGGAGATCCTGCCCCAAGTGGAGGAGTTTAAATACCTCGGGGTCTTGTTCACGAGTGATGGAAGGACGGAGCGGGAGATCGACAGGCGGATTGGTGCGGCGTCGGCAGTGATGCAGACGCTGCATCGGTCTGTCGTGGTAAAGAGGGAGCTGAGCCTAAAGGCAAAGCTCTCGATTTACCGGTCGATCTATGTTCCTACCCTCACCTATGGTCACGAGTTGTGGGTAGTGACCGAAAGAACGAGATCGCGAATACAAGCGGCTGAAATGAGTTTCCTCCGCAGGGTGTCTGGGCTCTCCCTTAGAGATAGGGTGAGGAGCTCGGTCATCCGGGAGGGGCTCAGAGTAGAACCGCTGCTCCTCCGCGTCGAGAGGAGCCAGATGAGGTGGCTGGGGCATCTGGTTAGGATGCTCCTGGACGCCTCCCGGGTGAGGTGTTCCGGGCACGTCCCACCGGGAGGAGGCCCCGGGGAAGACCCAGGACACGCTGGAGAGACTATGTCTCTCGGCTGGCCTGGGAACGCCTCGGGATTCCCGGAAGAGCTGGACGAAGTGGCCGGGGAGAGGGAAGTCTGGGTCTCCCTGCTTAGGACGCTGCCCCCGCGACCCAACATGGACAAGCGGTAGAAGATGGATGGATGGATGGATGTTTGTATGTTTCCCAGTCCGTGTCTTTCGTTGCCCCTCGTTATTCTATTAGCGAATCCCCTCGTTATTAGATTAACGATTCCCATTGTTTACACCTGTGTTCCTTCCCTTTTAGGAATGTAAAAACCTCAATCAAATCCTGTCTATGTGTGTCAAACCAAGTCTCCGTTTGCTAAGCTTAAATATATTGAGTGCCTTAAGTCTATCTTCATAACTTTTACCTTTCATACACGGTACCAATTTAGTTTCCTTTCTTTTAACTTTTTCAAGAGCTTCTATATCTTTCTTGTAGTGTGGTGCCCAGACCTGCACACAGTACTCTAAGTGAGGTCTGACACTTATATTATATTGTTTGTAATAGATGGTCTCTCTATGCATAATATGGGAGATCTTTTCAGCTCCGCCAGATGAATCATATTTTGGAGGGAGAGTCTCACCTCTTCACCGCTGCCTGTCAAAGATTTATGGACTTGTAGCTGCAGTCCATTTCCTATTAATTATGCTGTGTTTATGCTTTGAAGAGTGGAATACATTTTTCTTGATGATTTAAGTATGAAATGTACTCGTGTAAAAACGAAAGGAACCCCTAGCTGCCGAGAGCAGCTTTTTCTCAGCACCCCCACTGTCCTGCAGATCCCTACAGACCCTGAACTTGGGGGGGGGGAGATGCCGATCTGTCCTGTGCAGCTGCAACCAATCCCAGCTGCTGTTGTTGTTGTTCCAGAAGAATAAAGAATGGTCACGGAGGCAAAAGGGTGGTGTAATTCAGTCCTGAACCAGGACACCTCTTCGTCGTGGATTTCCAAAGCTGAGATGTATAAGATGGAGGTTGCTGAGCATCAGCATATGTGCTGTTGTGTATTAGTTGTGCGACTGCTGAAACAAAATGAAAGTGTAAAGAAACGCTGAGCACACGTGCCAGACCTGGGGCCTCATTTATAAAACGTACTTACGCACAAATTTGATCTTAGAACGTGCGTACGCTCAAATCCACGTCAAAGTTCAGATTTATAAAAACGGTCTTTGACGTGGAAAAGTACTTACCTCCACGTCAGGTTTCAACCTGGCGTACGACTTTCCTTGTGGCAATGTTTGAGTACTGCAGGTATTCGCGGTCTCGTCTCTTCTCTGTCCTGACCCTCGCTGGTGAAATTATCTTCCGCAATCGGTCAGGACGCGGAATCACCTGCGATCTTCCGCGAGAGACTCAAAACCCACCTTTTCAGACTCCACTACCACTGAATTCTGTACATCTAGCTAATTGTCATCACCACTGCCTACTTGCTCAACACTATATACCCCTGCTTACTCCATTAAAAAATAATAATTGACTAACCTTTTCCTTCCCAGTGTTACAGGTATGGTACGCGGCTGCCTGCAATGGTTTATTGCTGTATTACTGCACTGATCTCTTGCGCGTACTATGATTGTTCCTACCATGTATTAATGTACACATTGTAAGTCGCTCTGGATAAGAGCATCTGCTAAATGCTTAAAATGTAAATGTAATGTAAAATGTATTCGGAAATCTAACAGCGCCAACATGTCGTCTGCTGCCTATTATTATTATTATTATTATTATTATTATTATTATTATTATTATTAGTAGTAGTAGTAGTAGTAGTAGTAGTAGTAGTAGTAGTATTACCAGATTGAACACATTGCTTAGGCTATACGTAATGGTTTGCACAATACATTTATTAATAAATTAAAACAACATAAGCTAAGCTACTTGTGGAAAACAAAACAAAAACACACATTAGTTTTCCAAAACTACCCCAATTAGCATAATTGACACATCCTTGAAATGTATTTAATACATATTATGGTTCCACGCGTGTAAAACACTTCGGTCAATCTGTAGGCTATAAAATAGAATGGCTTCGCTTCTCGAAGATATCGCCAACCGCGCAATAAGAAGGGAACGAGTTATTAGAGATTTTGACCTCAGTTTTAAATCAGTTAAAAAATGATTTACGTCCTTCAGGGACCTTTGCTGCCCCCCGTTCACAGCCTGGGTTACAGACTGCCAGGCCACGTACTTGGTTGTACTGGTAAAGCCATTGGAAAGGCTCCCAAACAGCGTCCCTGCACGCAGCTGCACCTCCGCCAACAAGACCTCGATTTCCGCCTCGCTAAAATTCTTTTTCTTGCAGCTCGCCATTATCAAGTAGAAAATTTCTGTTTTGATTCGTGCTCCTTTATATGCTAATGATATTAATTAGGGGGCGTTTACAAGGCGGAGATCTAAAACCATTCAGCTACGCACAATTTCAAGATCATTTGCGATTTATAGATTTCACATCTGGGGGACTGGCGTACGCACGTTTTTTTTTGTGCGTACGTTCAGTTTCTCTGAATCACACTTACGCACATTTCAGAAATGATCTTAGATCAAATATAGGATGGTTTCTACGCAACTTTTTATAAATGAGGCCCCTGGTGTTCCCGGCCGCCCCTGTGCTCCGTCTCTGCTGCGTGTTTGGCCCACCCTCTGAGTCGCAGCATCGGCGGTGAGTGTTCCCCCTGCGGTGCTCCCGTCATGGAACCACCTGACACCTGTTTGAGGGATCACTTGAGAGCCATCATATTTCCACCCTCCAGCCTCGCTGTCTGTCTCCTGCGCCTTACGCCTGTGTCGTCTTGGGGGAGGGGGGGGCATCTCTACAGGGCGGAGGTCAATGCTGGTCTTCCATCAGGACCACAGTGCATGCAGGCCTTCAGAGTAATTGCCTTTTCCACGCGAGCGATCATCAATATACTTCTTGTGTGGTGGAGTGGGAAGGGGGATTTGCTTTTTTTTTTACTGCGTTCACAGCTACAGATCCATAAATCTGCTTGAGAGCTGGAAAATAAATGACTGTAGTGTGTACTTTGAGCTTGAGAGCACAGGGTCCTCCTCGTTCCCTCTGTCCTTGGGGCTTTGTTCAGTTTGGGTTTGTATTTTATCCCTTGCATGCTTTCCTCCGCCGCGCGTCCTCCCGCCTACGTTCAGTCCAGCATTTCTTTTCAGTTTCAGTTCAAAGCTGCAGAATTAAATTGACCCCTTATGTCTTGTGAAATGGGCCGGGTCTGTCAAGGGAAGCGACCGTGAAGGATTTGCATTGTCGCATACTTTTTGCGCTGGGCTTCGAGAGACGCACGATTGTTTCCCCCCAATCCCCATGCTGCATTGCTCGCGACTTGCAATGGATTCCACACGATCCGATTTAATGCACCCTCTGTCCTATTTGCATGGCGCCGTTTGCCATTTGACCTCACATGAAATGGCGACAGGCCGCACCTCCCCCCGTTCCACGAAAATGTGTTGGAGAAATGTATTGGATCGTAAAAAAGACGTTCATTGAGAATTGCCTGCCTGGCTCATAATGAGGCCCCTGAGCGCACAGGAACGTTATCACTCCTATGGTCTCAACTCAGTCGACTAGAAATGGCGCGCTGCCAAGAAGCTTGTGCTGAGAGACAGAGGGAGACAGAGAAAGTTTGAGGGAGGGAGTTTGAAAGCAGAGAATCACACTTCTCATTTAGACTCAAGAGACTGGTGGAGTCCGCTCCTCAGGTAATAGCACCCAGTAGAGTGTTGCTTATGCACCGTGGCGGAGGGCTCTTTGGCCTAGCCCGACTCTTTCCTCTCAGATCTTAGTGTCGATCACAAACAGCATTCAATCCTTAGCTGTAAAGAGGCCTTTCATAGAGAACTCTGAATCCCCACTGAGAAATAGAGAGTGTACTTTGTAGGGAATATGTTACGTTCTGAGTGTCTGTTCGGTTTGTTTTTGGTCTTTGTTTATTTTCCTTCAGTCCTGATTCGCTATTCTTTATTCTGTTTTGCATTTTCTTCGTTCTGGTCCCTGTCTGTCTTTTCCGTTTATTTCGAGATCCACTCCTTGTCTTGTCATGCACTTTGGGAAGTTAACATTTCGGGTTTTCTCCATCTTTGCTTATTATCTCGTTTTCTTCCTTCTTACTTTCTAGATTGCACTTTGTATATATTAGTTAGATGTGTATAGTACTAACCAACTAATCTACTAACGTTAGGGATTTAGATTAAGTTACTAACACTACTAATCACTAATTATCTCACGCTTCTGACTATCGCTGTTTTTCTCGCTCATTATCCTATCTCTGTTAGCTTTTCACTTTTCCTTTCATACGCACACAGCTTCTCTCTTTGCATTCCTCCCCTTCTAGCTATGCACGTGTCTGCCTGATCTCCCAGGTCGTTTATTGTCTATATGTTTGTATGTTTCCCAGTCCGTGTCTTTCGTTGCCCCTCGTTATTCTATTAGCGAATCCCCTCGTTATTAGATTAATGATTCCCATTGTTTACACCTGTGTTCCTCCCCTCTCTCCTCCCAGTCACACCTGAGTCCTATTGTGTTCCCTTCCCTGCTTGTATATAAGTCTATGTTCTTTCCTGTTCTGTACTTGATCATTATTCCCTGAGCCTACTTTTCCGAAGCCAGTGTTTATTGTATTTTCCGAGACTACCCTTCTGTTGACTACCCCGAGCCTGCCTAGCGATTCTGTTTTGTTTGCCTATCTGCCTACCTGTTTTGACTTTTTGGACTGCCTTTTTGACTACTCTCTGCCTTGTGTTTTTGTACCTTTGATTATCTGATTCCTGGTTTTGATCCCTGCTTCCTATTAAACGTTCCTTTTTGCCTGATCCTGGTCTGCGTCTGGGTCCTTATCCCATACCTCACAGAGGCCACAGGTGGAAATTAGTTAAAGGCAAATTCTGCACAGATATTAGGAAGGGTTTTATTCACACAGAGAGTTGTCAATGCCTGGAACAGCTTGCCATGTCAGGTAGTAGAGGCAGGAAGTGATACAGGAAGTTTTAAAAAACTGCGGGATGACTGCGGGACAAAAGAAAAAGAACGGTGGAGATCGGTAGCATGAGGTCTCGTGGTCATGGGTTCGAACTCTAGGCAGAGCACTACTAGTGTGTCTCCCAGCAAAGGCTCTGGAGAAACCCAGCTGTACAAATGTGCAAAAAGTACACATGTCATGCGCATAGAGTATAATTACTGTAAGTAGGTCCTGGAGCACTTTTAGGGAAAGTGAATAAAATAAAGTATGGGATGAAGCATAAAACAGAGAGGTGCAAGGGGAAAAGGACATATGTACAGTATATATATATATATATATATATATATATATATATATATATATAATCATAACATATGACAAATATAATAATATATATCATCATTCAGGGAGAGGTCTTTTTCATTTTTTATTAGTTTCCCCCAATTGTACCCTCTTTTCATATAAACTTTCCCCCTTGTACTGAGAGCTCTGACACCAGCAGTGACAAAGGCAATGAACCGCCTCCTCCGAGACCAAACTTGCCAAGCTGTCGACTGTAACTTTGTTACAAACAGAGCCACTCTTATACGCAGCAGGCTTATGTTGGTTTCCCTCCCCCCTCCCACGGGGTGGACAGCCGTGACACCAGAGCCAGGCTGGCACAGCCGGGGCTCAAACCCCAACTGCAGTGGGCAACCATCCCTCCGGGCGCCCGGCAGCCGCTCCTCGCGGTCTTGCCTCTTCTCTGTCCTAACCCCTCGGTGGTGGAATGACCTTCAACTATCGGTCAGGACCACGGAATCACTTGTGATCTTCCGCAAAACCAAACCCAAAACCCACCTTTTCAGACTCCACTACCACTGAATTCTGTACATCTAGCTGCCTACTTGCTCAATACTTATTGTATATGTATCCCTGCTTACTCCTAATTTAAAAATTGACATTCATTTAAAGTACAAACTTTTTCCTTCCCAGTGTTACGGGTATGGTATGCAGCTGCCTACAAAGATGTCTATCGCTGTATTACTGCACTGATCTCTTGCGCAAACTATGATTGTTCCTACCATGTATTAATGCACATTTTGTAAGTTGCTCTGGATAAGAGCGTCTGCTAAATGCTTAAAATGTAAATGTCTGTCATCCACAAGCGGAGGGCGATATGATACAGAATATGATACACGATCCAGCCATCCTGAACAGTGCAAAGGTGTAGGGGTGGACAGGGTGGGTGGACCCTGTATCGTATTCTGTGTTGTTTTTTGAGTTCACAAGAGCTTACACATAATGGTTCTGTGTGGCTCAGTAGGTAGAGCATGGTGTTGACAATGCTTAGGTTGTGGGTTCGATTCCCATTGGGATCACATATACTGAAAAATGTATGCATTCACTACTGTAAGTCGCTTTGGTTAAAAGCATCTGCTAAATGGCATATGTTATATCATATTACAAAACTCCCACTACGTTGGTCAAGCACAAATACCAATACGCTTCGGTGTACTCCTCAGTAAAGTGCCCCTCGTCCCATTTGTTCTGACCAGTTAAGTGAGTCAAAATCGTTTGGGTGAGGCGCTCATATTGGTACTCCTTCCAGAAGGCAAGCCGATTGGGCCCCAGGGAGGCCCCTGGGGAGCGGAGGGACAAATAATAATTAGGGCAGAGTGGCGCCGTTCCCTGGGCAAAACCCAATCACTCTTTTACATTATTGACCGATAAGATCCAGCCTAATTAAGCCCTGCTTTGTTACTCATCTGCAGGAGATGCGGGAGCACAGAGCACTGGGAAATCAGCAGGCAATATCCTGCCAAATCAGAAGATTAAAAGCACCTGCTATTCGAAAAGAGACAGGGAGCAAGCAAATGAGTGCGTTAAGCACTGCAGGATTACGCCACGCCGACGGCATTTACTGCCATTGACAGCTGAGGGGACAGAGCTGCATCCGCCTGACAGCGGTGTCTCAATCTCATCTGGTATCTCTATTAATCAGCCCGTCGTGTGCGGGTACAGCGTTTGAGGAAGAGCCTGTGAGTAAAATATGCTACGGACATGAACAGCAGTTGACATCTACTTGCGCAGAATGATGCGCAGACAGTGTCAATCAATCAATCAATCAAATTTTATTTATATAGCACATTTAACATGACGCTCGTCAACCAAAGTGCTTTACAATACAGGTAGACTAAGGGTAAAAATAAACAGAAAATAAACAACCAACAGACATACAAAGGAACAGAACAACACGTCAAAACAAACAAGGCAGGAGTCAGTGTGAATCGGGGAACGCTAAGGAATACAAGTGAGTTTTGAGCTTAGATTTAAAGGACTCGATGGAGGGGGCAAATCTGATGGACATGGGGATGCTGTTCCAGAGGTCAGGGGCCGCGACAGCAAAAGCACGCCCCCCCTAGACTTGAGGTTGGACTTACGGGTGGTTAGGAGACCCTTATCAGCAGATCTGAGGGCCCTGACGTTGGTATAGGGGTGAGGAGGTCTGCTAGGTAGGAGGGGCCTTACCATTTAGAGCTTTGTAGACAAATAAAAGAACTTTAAAATCTATCCTATAGCGTACTGGGAGCCAATGAAGGGAGGCAAGGACAGGGGTGATATGAGCTCTCTTCCGAGTACCTGTGAGCAATCTAGCAGCAGCGTTGTGGGGTAGCTGTAGGCGGGCCATGGTCGACTTATTAAGCCCCAGGTACAGGGAGTTACAATAATCAAATCGTGATGATATGAAGGCATGAATGACTCTCTCAAGGTCTGAGGGGGAGAGAATGGCCTTAATCTTAGCTATGGTCCGGAGCTGGAAGAAACATCCCTTCACCACCGAGTGTGGCTACATTCACTGTGAGAAACGGCTTTGGTTCGCCTCAGAGCATTTTTTATTAACCAATGGAAAGGGTCATGACAACATCTATGTGCCTTGTTGGTTCCTTGTCGTCTTGCTGACACACCATTGTGTAGTGAGAGTGCAGAGCTCTTCATTTCAATGTGGAATTTTAATTAGATTGGGGCGTGCCTTTTTAGACCGCGGGACCCAGTGGAGCATTTTGATCTCCTGATGGTGTTGATGATACAGACGATAAATGACAAAGCACTTGAATCTAAAGTAATCCAAGATGATTTAAACAAAATCCAAAAATGGGTAGATACATGGCAGATGACGTTCAATATTGCTAAGTGTAAAGTTATGCATGTGGGAAATAAAAACATTAGACAGGAGTATTTTATGGGAGGAGAAAAGTTAGTAGGTGTTCAATTTGAAAAGGATTTAGGAGTTGTAGTGGATCAAAGCCTATCTGCATCAAAGCAGTGTGCTACAGCAGTGAAAAAAGCCAACAGGATGCTGGGATACATAGCAAAAAGTATTGAGTACAAATCAAAGGAGGTTATATTAATGTTATATAACGCCTTTGTCAGACCGCACTTAGAATACTGTGTGCAGTTCTGGGCACCGCACTACAAGAAAGATATTGAAGCTCTTGAAAAAGTCCAAAGAAGGGCAACTAAACTGATACCTGGTATGAAAGGTAAAAGTTATGATGATAGACTTAAGGCACTCAATCTATTTAAACTTAGCAAATGCAGACTTAGGGGGTATTTGATTGAGGTTTTTAAATTCCTAAAAGGGATTAACAAAGTACAATACCAAAGATTTTTTAAGATAAGTGGGGTCAGCAGAACAAGAGGCCACAGGTGGAAATTAGTTAAAGGCAAATTCGCACAGATATTAGGAAGTTTTCTTTACACAGAGAGTTGTCAATGCCTGGAACAGCTTGCCAGGTCAGGTAGTAGAGGCAGAAACGCTCGGGCTATTCAAGGCCAGGCTAGATGTAGTACTAGATGTTCTTTAGATTAGGACATGATGAGCCAAGATGGGCCGAACGGCCCGTTCTCCATCCATCCATCCATCCATTGTCTAAGCCGCTTATTCCTGGTCAGGGTCGCGGGGGGGGTGCTGGAGCCTATCCCAGCATGCGTTCCGGGCGAGAGGCAGGAATACACCCTGGACAGGTCGCCAATCCATCACAGGGCACACACACCATTCACTCACACACTCATACCTACGGGCAATTTAGACTCTCCAATTAGCCTAACGTGCATGTCTTTGGACTGTGGGAGGAAACCGAGTACCCGGAGGAAACCCACGCGGACACGGGGAGAACATGCAAACTCCGCACAGAAAGGCCCCCGGCCTGGATTCGAACCTGAGACCTTCTTGCTGTGAGGCGACAGTGCTACCCACTGCACCACCGTGCCGCCGGCCCGTTCTCATCATTATGTATTCTTATGTTCTTATGTTCTTAATCCAACTCAGGATTCACGATCCCCCACGGCTGGGAAAGAGCCTGTATGATGCTACAGTTCTTCTCGCAGGACAAACCGAGGCGGCACGCGGCTTTGAATTCCTCCAGCCCAACCCCTTCATCATTTCCCGTCGACCACGAGGAGAGTGCACTTGAACCTTTGGCCACAAGCGCGAGGGCAAACCGCCACTTCTAGCAGCAGTGGGCTCTTTGACCAAGGGCCCCCAATCTCCTCTTTTAATAAGACGGTCAGCATGACATTTCCCAACCAGGTCAACTGTCTGTGTAAACCAGCAGGCCGTAGCTGCACTCTGTCCCATGGAAGGCAGGACTGGGCGTCTAAACCAAGGGTGTGACATTGCTACGTAACAATATAACACTTATTGGCTTGCTGATCCAAGTTGATGTAAAATGCTCGCCATTTTTATACCATGTCAATATAGTACCCCAGTTGTGCAGCTGGATTTTTTACCGCAGTGATTGGGGTAAAGTGCCTTGCACAAGTGCACAGCTGCCATAGCCCCCAGCTGGGGTACACCAGAACCATCTCTCCATTTCAACTGAAATGGATTGGAAGACTGGAACGAAATGTATTCTAGACTGTAGATTGTGGCATTACTTGCAAACATCATAGAAGCCATAGGCACTGTTAAAAGCTCCTGCTGCACAGAAGATGTAACCATATAACTACAATACTTTTACAAAGTCACAGGTCACAATAAATAAGTCAAACTGGCACTGGCCAGGGCTGGCACACGTATTGTGGGCCCAATACACTGAGTCAGACACACTGAGTCACCAACTCAGAAACTCACAGCGACTCAACTTCCCAAAGAAAACAAGATCTGTCACTTCTCCCCTTTCAGCAAACACTGCCAACATGTACACATTCGGTGTGCCCACAATAACTGTGGTTTCACTCATGGCCAAGCTAGCCCAGCTAAACAAACAAGCATGCAAATGGAACATTTTGCTGGCAAGTACATTTGGAATGTACTGCAATAGCTGCCCCACCCCACTCCTCACCCCTCCCTTAACTACTTCTCCAAGGCATAAAATGTAGAGATGGAATGCTCTTTGCTTAATATGCAGGCAAACAGCGATAGAGCCGCAGGTGGACAACCACAAACACACGCACACACACAAACACAGACACAAACACACACACACACACACACACACACACACTCACTCACACAGACAAAGACACACACACACACACACACACACACACACAGACAAAAACACACACTCACACAGACACATAAACACACACTCACACACACACACACACACACACTCACACAGACAAAGACACACACACACACACACAGACACAAAAACACACACACACAAAAACACACACACACACACTCACACAGACACATAAACACACACTCACACACACACACACACACACACACACTCACTCACACAGACAAAGACACACACACACACAGACACAAAAACACACACACTCACACAGACACACACACACACACACACACACACACACAAACACACACACACGCACACACACTCACAGACACAGACTCACAAACAAACACACACAGACACAGACGCACACTCACACAGACACATAAACACACACTCACACACAGACAGACGCACACTCACACAAACACACACAGACACACACACACACAGAGCACAAAGTTAGTCCCTACATGCCTGCCCGTTCATGGCTCCATCAGCTGCAGCCCCAGTTGTGCCCATCAGTCTCGCCCGCCTGTCACTTGCCGTGTGTGCACACAGTGCCAGCTGTGACCCTCTCGCTACGAGCGCACATCACAGAGACGCTCGCTACATCAATTTTCTTGGGATCGCTGCTGGAGGCCGGCAGGGAGATAGTCAGGGATGACAGTCTCACATAAGTACAATGTTGTGAAAAAGCAAGTCCCCCCACCCCACACCCCTGCTAATATTACGATTTTTTTTCCAAGGTTGAACCAAAGGAATATTTGACTATCACATAAGTCCTAATATAGATAAAAAGCTGATGTGATCTAGGAAATAACACAAAAAGTTACACCATTTCATTATCTAACAAAAAAGTCATCAGACATCGAATACCCCTGTGGGACAAAGCTCCCCTGCCTTCAGTAACTGATAAAAGCTGTGTTGGTAGCAACTACCTTAACTAAAAATGTCCTGTAAGTATTGACGAGTCTCTCACATTTCACAGGAGGAATTCTGGACCACTATTCCTTATGGAACTCTGGCTTGCTTGCCCGCAGAGCTCACATCAGATCAGCGCATCTCACTGGTCATCTCAATGGGCATCTCAATGGGCATCTCAATGGTCATCTCAATGGTCATCTCAATGGTCATCATCTCAATGGTCATCATCTCAATGATCATCTCAATGCTCATTTCAATGGGCTTCTCAATGGTCATCATCTCAATGGTCATCATCTCAATGGTCATCTCAATGGGCTTCTCTATGGTCATCTCAATGGCCATCTCAATGGGCCTTCACCTGTGCAATGCACTCTGCTCCAGAGCACTCTGGTACAGGGTGGAATAAATGGCTGGCTCATCGATTAACTCAATGTCCAGATCCTGAGCCATCAAGGCAGTACAGAATTGCCATCTAAGCAGTGCTCTGTCACCTCTGCCACCATGGTTCACTTTGTAAAGAGGTACTTGCGGCATTCTTCTAAGCCAGGGGTGGGTCCCGGAGGGCCGGTCCTGGAGGGTCGGTGTGTATGCAGGTTTATGTTTCTACCAATGACCCTGGCTCAATTAGCTAATTAGTTGGATATGCCAATGCTGGTTCACTAGTAGATTAGATCACAGTAACATGTTCCATATGGGAATACAATAACTTTCTTCAGCTGTCATTCATGGGCTTATCAATAAATGTAGCTAAAATGTCAGATCACATAATGATTGGGCTAATTAAATAATTAAGAGCAGAAGTTGGCATGAAATCCAGAAACGGATATGGCCCTCCTTGCTCTAAGTGAATTCTCCCATTGAGGTCAACAGGAAGATTGGCACAGATGAACCCCACTGTTTAAGAACCCTGTCACAACATGAAACGGTGGTGGGACAATAACGGCTTTCAGCTGCTTTGACGGCTCGGGAAACCTTGTTCATCAAGGTCTTGGTTATGTAAGGGTGTGAAAACAGTTTAGCACATCTGAGATCTAAATAGCTAAAAACCTGTTTTTATCAGAACTGGTCACATTTATTTCAGGCTGTGGGAGGGCTAAATGCTAAATACCTGAATATTCATTATTCATTGTCCACACCTCTAAGATCTGTCAGATGGGCCATCTCTTTCCCTCATTGTGTGCCTATTGCAATTTGTTACGTTGCAACACGCGGAATATGTTTGGCGTCACAAGACGCGGAATTCATATATTTTCACGAGTATTTGAAAACAAGCGAAATAAATAACATTTTAGGCTGTTTGAAAAGTATTCTTCCATAGATCTTGTGTGCATATTGCAATTTGTTACGTTGCAACACGCGGAATATGTTTGGCGTCACAAGACGCGAATTCATATATTTTCACAGTATTTGAAAACAAGCGAAATAAATAACATTTTAGGCTGTTTGAAAAGTATTCTTCCATAGATCTTGTGTGCATATTGCAATTTGTTACGTTGCAACACGCGGCATATGTAGTCACAAGACGCAGAATTCATATATTGAATATACGAGTATTTGATAACATGGCAAATCAAATATAGTTACTTACTCTTGGTCAGTTATTGTCTTCGTCGCTTTCCATCGATGCTCTCAAACACTGCAGCGCAGACAATCTTTCCATCTTGAATAAAATTGTATGTCTGTATAAAATCTTGCTTCAAATTGTCACAGTTTGTGTTGTTTACGCGGCGTTTTCACACATGGCCCCACGCCCCTCCCCCACACCTCTCCGAAATTAGCACCTAGTTACCATGTCAATAGAAGGGGGACGTTACTACCAGGTAAAAAAGAGAGTAAAAGGCAAGGTTTACTTTTGGTCTAATTAACCTAATTTAAAAAATCCCATTTGATTTGCCAGTGCTCAAATCGGAAAGTCGCGATTCTAAGGTTTCTGTCAATGTTTTTGTCGCGTGTGTATGATAAAATATCGCGAAGTTAGAAATAGTAATATACTTTTATTGCTGCTTGGATCGTCGGCGATCCAGTCGACCTCAGAGGGTTAACCAAAAAAAGCACCATCTGATCTCGAGGAACTGCGATAATGCAACAAGACCGCTCAGCTCCCACCTTTCCACCACTGCTCTTAGTGGCAAAAGGTGGAAAACTTGTTGATTTTCACCAACTGAGCGCTTCCAAGGGAGAGCCATTGATCATAAACAAACTGGGGCAGGGCACCTGGGGAAGAACAGGTTTCCAGGTGGCACTCCTTGCAATGCGGACACACACCACAAGGAGAGAGATGGGGGATGCTCCTTGGTAAAGATGATAGAAAGCGAGAGTGTAGGACACGCTCTGGGCTCCACCCCTCTCGCCTCTTCCGCAGCTGACAGAGAGACTACAGGGCAGGGCACAGGTGTGCCTCCTCAGAGATGAAGCAGGTAGACTGGCGCATGTGGAGGAGGAGGAAACACGAGCCATGATTCGCTCCGTGCCTCCAGCCATAACCCCCCCCCGTTTCCACAGGCAATGCGCATGCAGCGCAAGCGTGTGTCTGACGCGCTTACATAACAGCACACGGCCGGGGCTGCGGCAGGCTGCAAGCCCGTCTGCCTCTGGGCCGCTGGGCATCAGGAGGCCTGTGAGAAATGCAACAAGCCTGGACAAACGACAATGTCCCCCTTTGTGAGAAGATTTCCAAGCAGGATGTGTCAGGTTCTGGGTGCCCGAGGAGGGGCGGCTGTGTTCATGTCTATTCAGGGCTGCTCCTTTTCAGGGACCGTGAGCTGATGCGAGCAAACAACAATCCTGCATTTACGTAATGCTTTCAGGCAGTGCTCTCCCCGATCATGAATTTCTGAGAAGAAAAATAAGTGCGCTCATTTCAGTAAACACGGCACTTAACGGATGCACACTGCATACCTCTGAAAAGCACGTACAGCCAATCCTGCCACTGTTCACCAGCGCTGGGAAGCTTCTGTGTCAACTCACCTCCCTGACAAGAGAAATGTTAACAAAAGCCTGAATGAATTCATAGGGTTTGGCTGCTATCCACCTGTAAGAAAAAGCCTCGTCTTACATCCAAAACATTCCAAAATGATAAGGAATTATGTTTATGAGGAAAAGTGAGACTGTAAATCAAGTCAAATATTTAATGTTGGACGTGCAGCTGACAGGGCCAGTGATGCAATAGAGCTGGATAAATATATCAGTTTATCTACCAGTAGGTCCTGCAGCATTCTGACGGGGACGGTAGTGTATCTGCCCTTTTCTGGGCTCCTGTTGTCAGAGTGATCCCTGAAGGTATTAAAAATGAATGCTTTGTAGGGCTAGGTAAAAAAAATCGATACACCAATAAATATCAATTTTATTTTTTCCAATTCAGTATCAATTCTTTAAATCCAGGTATCGATCTCTACGTTATAAAACAAGAGCAGATTTCGTTTTCTTTTATCAAGAACTCACCCCTGTAGGTGTCACCCCAGCGATCTTTTCACAGCTACTTCGAGTAGTATGGAAGGTCCATTGAACCATCTGGGCATTAGCAATGGCTGACGCCATGAAGCCAGGGCCTGCGTTCAGCACTTTCAATTATGACACACAGAGGCACACTCATTGTTTAAATATGATACATACTTAGACTATATAAGAAAACTGTTCATGACAGCAGATGCTGCAGCAACCCCACTTCCCGCGCGTATGTCTGCTAGTCTCAAGGCAGATGTTTGGGTGCATTTTGAGTTGAAAACCAAAGCGGACCAAAATAATGCTGTCTGTAAGCTTTGCCATTCGGTATTGAAATACTATGGTAACACAAACAAACTTATGCGCTCGCCT
The DNA here is from genome assembly GCA_029706075.1 of Aldrovandia affinis. Taxonomy (NCBI): domain Eukaryota; kingdom Metazoa; phylum Chordata; class Actinopteri; order Notacanthiformes; family Halosauridae; genus Aldrovandia; species Aldrovandia affinis. Next base: position 507,876 of record JAINUG010000167.1, read on the forward strand.
GACTAGGCACCACGCGGATGTTTTCCGACAGCCAGCGGCTAAATTTGTGGATCCCAAACAGCCAAAACTGGACAAGGCCTTCATCTACAGTGTCTGTGGCAGTTTTAAGTAAAGCCATACGCCCTTATAGTGTTGTGGAAAATGAGGGTTTTCGGAACATGGTACGCTACGGCAAACACATGACTGAAATAGCATTCCCGAAGCTATATGCGGAGGTGAAGAAAACTGTCATTGCAGTGCTTGAGTCGGCGGAAAGAGTAGAATTTTAGTTTCACTGGTCCTTACCATGTTCTGTACTGCAGTCTTATGTGACTTTTGTTTTTTACTTTTCTTAACAAAATGAGTGGTTAAAAATAACTTATTTGCACTATTTTCCAAGGCTCACTGGGCCAGATGCAGAACCACTCTGCAAGTGATTTACGAGAATTTGCCTCATTCACCAATTTTCTTGTATTTAGAATTTTCTCTTAGGTACGAACAAGATTTACAAGTGATCCAGAGCTGTCGTACGAGTCATACGTACAATTTGCCTGCCGTTCTCCAAAGCCAAACAACTTTGTTTTTGACTAATGGATTGTGTCTATTTCGTTACTAAGAACTGTTGAGTTTGAATATATAAATTACACGATAAATGATAGAGTTCATAATGTATAATCATTTCGAGAGTATCCTGTTTGACAATTGTGTATTTGACTGTTTTCTTTTCAAATTGTAGGATAATATCATTCATAATTCATTAATATAATTATATCATTATCATTCGTTTCAATTGTGGCTATTGAAGCTATGGTATAATACTACAATATCTTGGAAGAGCATGTCTTTAGAGAGCACGCTGATCTATTTGCAGAGACAGACGAATGGCTAGTGTCGCGTTTTCCGTTACCACGGGCTGTGCTTCGCTGTCAGTCACTGTCCAGGGGGACATCCGTTGCAACACTTTGCCAATTATGGCACGTATTCGCTCGTCGGTGTGCGTAACGGAGACTTCCTCCTGACTCCTGACCCCCTCCTGTTGCAGTCATGGATCGCCTTGCTTTCGCGAGACGTTTCTTTGACTCCAATTTCATATCACACCATTTTTTATTTTTTTTCTGTAATGCTACGGGCAACAGATGATACTGCGTTAACTGCACAAGTAATTTTTTCCCATTCCTTGGTTTTAACAGGTCCCTTAATTCCACTGTTGACGCTCTTAAATAGTATGTGCTTTCGGTTACTTATTTCAGATAGTAGTACTTCAATCTCCGAGCTTGTAAAGTTTTTCTCCTTGGTTTTGTTCGGTGGCATTATTATGAATGACTTTCCTATGACAATGGGGCGGGACACCTAACCTTATATAGCATTATTGGGGCGTTAATTATGCTAATTCACAAATCACATGAACGCTCACTCATTTAGCCCTCTGAGGTCCATGCTTAGCTCAGAGAAGCTTTGTGATTTTGGTGTGGTCTGATATTTATCTCAATTTCATCAACTTAACTTCCTCCAAAGTGTTTGATATTTTTATTTGAAGGACAATCACAGCTACATTTATATGCCATCAATAGTTTGGTCAGTATCATATGCAGCTTGTAAATAGATCTACAAACACACAAGTTATAAAGAGTAAATTTTTCTGCCGTCACAAAAGTTGTGAAAGCTAAACTATAGTGACGAATTGTTTTGCCAATATGAGTTTGTTCATCAAGGTCTTGGTTATGTGAGGATGTCAAAATAGTTTAGCACATCTGGGCCCGTATTCACAAAGCATTTTAAGGGTAAAAGTTGGTCGTAACTCCGCAATTTAGGAGCAACTCCGAAAAAGAATGGGCGTGTCACTCATAAATTTAGGACTCCTAAATTTTGGGGATAAGAGTATTTCACAAAGGGTTTGAGAGCTAAAAACAGCTCCTAAGTCCAGGAGAAGTAGAAGCAGTCAAGAGGACTTCTAAGTCGCTAAAGACCTACTCACGGCGATCTGAAAATCTGCTGCTGCCGGCAATCGTTGTCGCAATCGCGTCAACACTGGAGATATTGAATGATACAGAGCTCATAAAAAGGTACCGCCTCAATCGCGAGGGTATTATATATATAATATTATATATATTATATATAGATACCCGCTGATTGTTTACGAGATGCAGACATGTAACCAATTGACTAGTCAGTATTCGTGGTTTCATGTTAAATCAGTGACACGTAGCCTACATTTGTATTTTAGAATCTTTATTAGAATATAATAGGGGTGCATCGGATCATTTTTCAGATCAGCAAAAAAAAACAAACAGGGACCAAAGGTGAGTTACCAGGAACTATTCTCAAGGAATTGAATGAATGATAATTTCAGTTTTTCAATTTAAGTTATTTCACTAAATCTTTATTCAAAAATTTCACAAAATACATTTTTAGATTCAGTACATATTAGGCGATTTAACTAGGGTGGTCTTATGCCTGAATTAATTTAATAAAAAATTCAAAGATCGCTAATGTTTACATTTTATTTAATTCGGTCGCGTTTCTAAAAACCTGCCTGCCAGAAAGGCATTTAGTATGAAAAACAAAGCAAACCAAAACATACATGGTTGTCTATCTCTTCGCTGTAACTGCATCGAGATTTAGGGAATTGTTACTTTAAAACATGACAGCGGCAGAAAAACTGTATTTCTCTATGATGGTTCAATTTAGCTATTAATCAGCGGATCATATGCGTGCCAAACTGTGGGGGTTGATCCGTACGGATCACGGATCAACTGCGATCCGTTACACCACTAGAATATAACAGGAACAGGTAGGTCTACATACCCATTTACAGTAGCATATTATTTATTTGCTAGGTTGAAATCGCGGGCAGAGACCCATCCCCTATATCAGCCAATCGCTGTGGGCATTCTGAGTAAGCTCGTTCATGAGAAACAACGTCATCCATAGCAACGACGTCAACCCCGCCCTCACTCTTAGCTTGAAAATTCTAGGAATTCCTTAGTATGAGTTTGTCTTTGCAGCTTTGTGAATAGGTTTTAAGGTGGGACTCCTAACTAAAAGGTTTTAGTGCAATTTAGAAGTACTCCTAGTGGTATTCATGAATATTCTGAATATTCATGATCCACACCTGAGGGTTTTCCACACCTGTAAGATCTGTCAGATGGGCCATCTCTCTCTCAAAGGCCATCAGACAAAGACAAAAGCCATCAGAGTAAGCAATAGTCAGTGAGCCATGTAGAAGACAGAAAAAAAATAGTTTTTTTCATTTTGGAAGATTTGTGCACTGTTGTTTCCCCGACATCTTGCAGAGTACGCATTTCTTGTGACCAACAGAAGCCAGTTTGCCAACATCCAGAGTCTTGGATGTTGGGCAGTGGGCACAGGCACATGATCAAAAGTAGCCAGTTTTCTGTGTTTAAGATATTTATTTATCTTGAAACGTCTGTAGGAAAACGAAAGCAAAATCCGTGTCTACGAAGACACGGAAAGACATAAACAAAACAAACCAAAATAACCAATGATCAGGAACAAACAAATCAAGTAAAACGGTAAATCCAAAACATATACAAAAACTAGAAATAAACTAAACACTGGGAATCTAAACAACAATAAGCACACGAACAAACAAGTTCTCGAGAGGCAAGAAACATTAATCACAATAGGTACTATCAAGCTAAGCTAGATAATGTCCAAGCACCGAAACTTTTGGTCTAATTAACCTAATTGAAAAAATCTCATATTATTTGCCAGTGCTCAAATCGGAAAGTCGCGATTCTAAGGTTTCTGTCAATGTTTTTGCCGGGTGTGTATGATAAAATCTTGCAACGTTAGAAATAGTAATATACTTTTATTGCTGCTCGGATCGTCGGCGATCCAGTCAACCTCAGGGGGTTAAGAAGACGTGGCATTCAGCATGTTTATGTTGTCATTTACGACAGTTTTCTGAAGTTATGAGTGTTTGCTGAATCTGACGTGGAAAACTCATAGAAGTCACCTCACGAAAAAAAATACGAGAAAGATATGATAAAAATACGGAAATGTTCTTGCATGAGGCCCACTGTGTGTGTTTCATTTACACTAGCCTATTTCCAAAGACACACTGTTTCATTTGCACTATTTTCAAAGGCATATAGAGAGTGTATGTCACATTTAATAATTCAACACACAAAATAACTGAGGCAGTTGTGCATTTTGTTTACAATTTCCTACTAAAGTATAAGGTGTATGTGTTAACATTTATTCCAATGCACTGCAGCACACATACACTATATGGCCAAAAGTCAGTGGACACCTGTACTGGATTTTATGCACCTGTTGGCGATGGGCGTGGCTGAAATACCTGAACTCAATAATTAGTAGGGGTGTCCACTGACCTTTGGTCATATAGTGTAAGTGTGCATTGTTCATATTGTTTAACTTAAATAAAGACCGGAATGTTAAAATTAGTTTTTGGCTCAATTGGCAATTTGTCCCTTAAACCATATCATGCGCATGATCATAATCTCAATACTCAAAAGATACACTGTATAATATGCATTAATTTATTGTGAATTTCAGTCATATAATGTATATAATATCGATATATTGATAGTATGTGAAGTATCGCATCGTATCGAAATCCAATCGTATCGTGACCCGTGGTATCGAAATCCAATTGTATCATGAGGTTCTTGCCAATACTCAGCCCTAATGCTTTGATGGTTAATAACAGGTAGATTCAGAAAACACATGACTGTTTGAGGAATGAGTGAACCTCTATCTGGTCTAAGGCTAATGAGAAGTTCTCCTGAAATACACCAGGCCAATATCATACAAAAATTACTGTTAAAGACAATTTAGGTAAACACTCATTTAGGTATCAATGTATTTTGTGCAGTATTCACTGCAATTGAATATAACCGCAGTGAGCTTGGTCACTAAATTCAAGTGACAGGTTCTTTAGGCTTTAACCAAATGGTGTTTCTTAGTTTCAACTTCTGCTAAGTTTATGCATATGTTACATAAGGGTATAAAAAAGTTAAGGGCCAAAGTTAAGTGCAAACTGCACACAACTTCGATTTAATCTTGTTCTAAATACAAATAAATAAATGTTTAAAAAAGTTAATATACCTACTTATAACCCCAATCTGTCACATAATTTATTAATTTAATGGGGAGAGTAGAGCCATGTTTTCAGTCCTCAACTGCAGTGTGAACACTGGGCCTGACTGAAAAACTCTACTGCATTGCCCCAGGCTGGGTGGAACAATGGCAATCTGAAAAGGCTCTCACCTACATGTATAGAAACAATCCTTTACTTTTCTGTGAATGAGGGAAAAAAAATGTCTGCATAAAAATAAAAAAAATTATCGATGTGTACATTATCCAACCCCACACACTCCCCTATTAAAGATAAGAACATTTTCAACCGGAAGCTTGTGCCCATTCATGGCCTGTTTATGTCTGCCACCACAGGTAGACGGAGTGAAAGCTGTGTAATTGCCCCTGTGCATCGGTCTATTTGTCTGCGATTCCTAAAACGGCTGCTTATCGGAAAATGTAGAAAGGATTCTATTACAAAGACGTTACACATGAGTTGACAGTGGTACGCATTCTCTAGAGTGCCACTCTTAATTACTTGTGCGTTGACAGGACACAACACAGTGGAGTGGTTAAATGTTGTTTTCATCCATAATCTTGTGCCTGGGAGTGCCAATTAACAGTGCATACACGGTTAGCTATCATAAGGGTTATAACCTTCCACACCCAAATACCCCCATACTTTAAAGCCTGTGTACCTATAGCAATGCCCCCATACTCATCACTGTAAAGCCTGTGTATCTAGCAATACCCCCATACTCATCACTGTAAAACCTGTGTATCTAGCAATACCCCCATACCCATCACTGTAAAACCTGTGTACCTAGCAATACCCCCATACTCATCACTGTAAAAACCTGTGTATCTAGCAATACCCCCATACCCATCACTGTAAAGCCTGTGTACCTATAGCAGTGCCCCATACTCATCACTGTAAAGCCTGTGTATCTAGCAATACCCCCATACTCATCACTGTAAAATCTGTGTATCTAGCAATACCCCCATACTCATCACTGTAAAATCTGTATATCTAGCAATACCCCCATACTCATCACTGTAAAACCTGTGTACCTAGCAATACCCCCATACTCACCACTGTAAAACATGTGTACCTATAGCAATGCCCCATACTCATCACTGTAAAACCTGTGTATCTAGCAATGCCCCATACTCATCACTGTAAAACCTGTGTACCTATAGCAATGCCCCATACTCATCACTGTAAAACCTGTGTATCTAGCAATACCCCCATACCCATCACTGTAAAACCTGTGTACCTATAGCAATGCCCCATACTCATCACTGTAAAGCCTGCCTATGGACATGGACATATACCTATACATATACATAGACTCCATTTAGGAGGATAAGCAGTCAGTCAAAGCTGGTGGTATTCACACCATGACCAGACGCAAGCTTGCTTCAACAGCACAGATATTCTGTTTCGCCTAAAAAAAAGTAAGGCTTGCCGAGAGGTGTGTGTGTGTGTGTGCATTTTCCTTTCCTATGTCACGCATATCTGAGGGAGCAGCCAGGGCTGACCTGATTGGCTAAAAGTGTCCCTGGCCAGGCTGTTGCAGGTGTGATCCCTGTGGGAAAGTGGTAACCAGAGGAGTACATGCATACCCGCTGTCTACGTGGGGCGTCTGTCACGGCAGCTCAGCCAGAGGGGGGGGGGGTGCCCTGCCCCCCCCCGCCCAGCCTCCTCTCGCTACTGGGCTCATACCCGCTTCTCTCCCCGTGCACCGCACCAACGGATCTGCTGCCACACAACAGCAGCAGCGCATGTGAGAGAGAGAGAGAGCGGGGCACGCAGATGCAGGGGGGTATGTGTGTGTGTGGTGGGGCGGAGGGCAATTTCCTCATCATCGCCACGCAAGATGTCCACGCCTCCTACAGATAATGCAAAACACCCCGCGGATCCCTTGGGGCCTGCTAGCTGAAACGGTTCAATACCAATTCAATTGGGAACTACTACATCAGCCGGGGAATGAGTTGCTTCACTGTATTTATCAGCCTAAGTACCCCAGCGTTGTCAATTAGGCGATGGTTCAGACTGCGCTTGAGGTCCTTATGGTGGTCCTTGAGGCCCGGCCTGCTACGCTACAGTCAACAACCACAGCGCCTGGGAGGCAGAATCAGCTCATTACTCACCACACACATTTTAGCACTTAATTTCTGTTAATTTGCTTAGCAGACAATGAAATTGAGCACAGCATTCAATTTAACAAGTCACAAATGCTAAAGCCTGCCATATACGCTGACATGTTTACTAGGACCAGTTGCAACAGCAGCATCCAACCAGGGATGTGAATCTACAACCCTCAGTCAAGTGATCAAACACCACCTCATATTTCTGGCATATGAATTTAATCAAAACTAAAAGTGGAAAAATGTACAAAGGTCATTGGTCATGTCTCCTTGTAGAGTTTTGTGCAAGTGTGGATCTTCAGTACAACTCAGTGTTAGTACAGGGTAGCATTAGGCTAAATGCACTAAACTTATATATAGAACAATGTTCGAGAACGCTAAAGACCTCATATTTAATTAACATAAATACAAAAAATCCCCCTAAAGCAAATGAATGAATAAATGACTTCACTACTCTTGAATGATTTCCTGATCCGCATATTTAAGTTTTATTTTTCTCGTGGTTCCCTTGCTGCTCCATTTCTTGGCGCTTTGTGATCTGGGCGTGTAAGCGTGCCTTTTTTCCAGACCCTTTTTAATGAGTGTCTCCTACTGCTAAATTGTGAATGAGGGCATTTCATTTCTTTTATTGTGTAATTAGAACCTTGGTCTTGGTAAATTGTTCGTTAATGCGTCGGTATCAGCGTCAGCAACAGAGCCTCATTATCTGCTATTTTCGCGCTGCAACTCTTTCCTTAGTAAACCTGGCCTTGAGACCTGTATGTGGGGATAATGAGACCACTTTGCCCCATCAGATCTGCTGAGAACCTTCTATAACACTGTAATTGTACTGTTATTACACGGTAATCAACAGCAGGCTAGAACTACTATTGGACTAATCACAGGAGCTGATCATCCGACCACTATAGACTTATGAATGTTTTACTTCATAAATACTTTAATTCAACTATAACAAATAACCAGTGATCTGGCACTTTCTACATGAGCAAGATTAAACTACATAAAAGTACATATGCTTTTAATTTATATCAAAATAGTATGTATTCTTTCTGGTCAAAATTAAAATAACACCTAAACACGTATTTAAGCTTATTATAGACTGTCTCAATAAAATATGTAAAAAGAGTGGAACCAATTTCAATTTACAATTTAGTCATTTAGTCACTTATCCAAAGCGACTTACAGAAGTGCATGAGAATGGCTAGAGAATCGTCACTAGAGCTGTAGTATATCAATAAGCTATGTGATTGGACAATCATTATTATCAGCAAAATACATGCCACAAAACATGTAATACAAAGGAATCTTGGATAAGTACAAAAACAGCATGAAACATGAAACATGAACATACTGAGACAGAGGAATGTAAATGTTTTTGTGTGATGTCATGTTTCTCCACACTGAATAGCTGTCTATATGTATTGTTGTATGTATTGTTGATTGTTGTATTGCAGTGGCGGGCCGTGCATTTCACACCTAGGCCTTCAGTAGTGCTCCGTCTGAATCAATCCACCCCTCAATAACTATTTTATGGCTATAAAAGCCATCTTATTGTTATGTTTTGAGTGTCTGTTCGGTTTGTTTTTGCACTTTGTTTATTTATCTTTCTTCAGTCATGTTTCATTCTCGTTCTGTCATGCACTTCGGGAAATTCTATGTTTCGGTTTTTCCGTCTTCGTTTCTAATCTCGTTTTACTTCCTTCTTACTTTCTAATTACACTTTAGTTAGATGTATATAGTACTAACCAACTAATCTACTAACATTAGGGATTTAGATTAAGTTACTAACACTACTAATCACTAATTATCTCACGCTTCTAACTATCTCTGTACGCTTCTCACGTTCCGCTTTATTCGCACGCAGATTTCTTTATGCGTTCCTCTTCCTCCCTAAAAAACCGAAACATAGAATTTCCCTAAGTGCATGACAAGACAAGGAGAGGAACTCGAACAGGAACAATGACAGACGGGGAACAGAACGAGAATGAAACATGACTGAAGAAAGATAAATAAACAAAGTGCAAAAACAAACCGAACAGTCACCCGTTGCCGTTGCATCGCAGATAGATAACTCGTGTATCCAGAATAAATGCCTTTACTGAAGAAACAAACCCGGGGTGCTACAGCTGCGACACACATAAAAAAAGCATCAATAATAACCTCATAAAATTGCAATATTATTTAGGAAAATAGCAACATTTTACTCACCAAAAATCCTTATTATTTGTACACAAAATCCATCCTCCTTTCTTTCCTCAAAAAGAGTTCAATTACTCTGTCGTACAGATTATCCGTGCGTTTCAGTTCCATCAAGAAGTCCTTTTCTATCGCCATCGAAGCTAATGCTGAAAGTCGAGCCTGCCCTGTCGTATTTCTGGCATAAGTTTTAATTCGCTTTAGGGCTGAAAATGCGCTGCTTCCAGACGTGTATTTTCATATTAAAGCATTTAACCAATCACATTACATCATAGTCAGACACTCTCTGACTATCCAATCAAAGGGTGTGAATACGCTGACGTCACCTAGGCCTTCTAGAAGGCCTTCGTGTCCCCAAATCAAAATCTGATTGGTTGAAGCAACAGTTTGATCAACACTTATTTTATGCTACAGGGCCTGCAGAACTGATTGTGAAGGCCTCCAGGCAGATTTATTTGACCCTGGCAACAAATGATGGCTGAAATGTGATTGGTTAAATGCTTTAATATGAAAATACACGTCTGGAAGGGGAAAAGCTATGAAAGGAAGCGGACAGACCATTTGGAATTATTTAATAAGTATTCATGGAAAAAATATAATTAACATCAGTCTGTGATTCAGATATTTTTTAGGCCAGCAGAGAAGGCCTTGCAGGCCCTGTCGGCCCACCACTGTTGTATTGTCTGCAAGTATTCTGTAGGCCCACTGCTGCTACCCTGGCCAGGTCTCTCTTGAAAAAGAGATTCCAATCTCAAAGAGACTTCCTGGTTAAATAAAGGTTAAAAAAAGAATAATAATAAAATAAAAATACTACATAGTTTCTTCAAAAAGTCACCCAGGTCTTGTGTGCACCCAGGTCTTGAGATGGTTAAACTCAATTTAAGAATTTAATCTCTCAGTCTTCCAGCAAAGATGGTAAACTGCAGCTTTTTGCCTTTTCCCCCCCATCTTTGAGGGATATACACATGACATATCACATCCACATTATTAGTACACCTGTAAACCTCAAATCGTAAAACACCTCCAGCAACAATACTGAGGAACATTTCTGATGACAAGGAGACAAGTTAACATTCGGCACGGTTGTTTATTGAGGTTTTTTACTAAGGTTTTTAGAAATCAGTTTTTACTTTCAGAGACATCCTTGAAAAACAGATTTCTACATTATGACTAACATTACGTAGTAATCATAATTTTAAAAAGGATCGGACGTTTGACAACCCTGTAATTAGTCTAAATTTAGAATCTGTATTCATGGCACAGCTAAACATGACTGCAATGTGAAGATGGTGGTTTTCTTCCACATTTGTTTACTGTTGACACAGCGGGTGGATAAACATTGCCATATTTAAGGCCGGGGGTATATTTCGGGCAGACGAGTCACAGCGCGATATAAAACCCAAAAGCCCTATTCCCCTGTAGGGTCTTGCCAGCTGCTCAAATCCACGATTGAGTTTCCAGCGATGTCAAAGGTCTGCACATTGCCGCGAAGGTCTGTTAACCAAAACTGTTGTCAGAATTTGAAGCAATGTGCAAAATTATCCGCAACAGTATCATAAAGTTAATTTATTTGGAGCAGATTTTAATCACAGAAGTAACTAACACCAACCAAAAAGGCTGACTAGGGTATTATTGCACATTGTATGAGAGACTTGAGAAACTAAATACACGCCGCGAGGCAAGATGCAAAGGAGGCCAGGCTTCAATCAACATTTGTCCTTAACTTTGACTTACAAATAAACGGTAATAAAGTGCTACTTTTTTTCAATATTTATTAAAAAATGCAGAGGGAAATTATCCTGTAAGATATGCCAATGGAATACTATGCAGGGTTGTTTCATGGATGCAAGCAGCATGCAAGGAGAGGTGAGGAGGGCTGGGGTTTACTGTCAGACACAACACAAAGAAATGTCCCCTCAGGGGTCTACAGTGAAACTAAACTCATGTATTAGCAACCACTGAATGACCTCCATGACCTCTCCTGTGTGCTTGACTTTAGTCACACAATTCACATGGGAACGTGGTTTAGTCAGCTGAACAACAGGGACTCAAGAATGAATGGGCTGTCAAATGGACAGCAAATCGCATCATCAACATATGAACTGGGTCGTTGTGAAGATGCACTGAACTCCAGGGAAATTGAGACCAATCATAAATTGGTTTTTAAAACCTTCACCCTGATATCAGTGGATATAAAGATGGGCACATCAGGGAATTTGGAGAGACTACAGAAAGGGCAGTGGCAGTGAATTAAATACACACTTCACAAAACCTCAATAGGTTTCTTTAACAATGAGCACAAGTATCTGCTCAAAGACACAAAAGCGTGGCATGCCACAAATTGCATTCACACCTAACAGAAGTTGAATCATTAAAGAACAAAGTCAAATTGTTAAAGAAGAGGGCTTTGTCCGTTCCTGCTCCAGGTTTCCCACTGCCTCAATTCAAAACCTAAATCCAGTGTGTGTGTGTGGGCATCTCTCAGCAATGCCCAGATCCTTCTCCCTCTCCCTTCTAATCTAAGACAGCCGTTAAATATGAGCCACCATTGGGTGTCTGTTGAGAATACTGTATGACAAGTAAATAGTACATTTGTAAATGTTATGTCCAAATTGTATTTTTAACCTAGCATAGCAATATTGTGCATATATACAGTGTTAAAATAGTATTACTGCCACTTTAATAGACATATAGACACTCAGTGGCCACTTTATTAGGTACACCTTTCTAGTACGGGGTAGGACCCCCCCTTTGCCCCCAGAACAGCCTGAATTATTTGTGGCATGGACTCAACAGTGTGCTGGAAACATTCCTCAGAGATTTTGGTCCATTTTGACATGATAGCATCATGTCAGTTGCTGCAGATTTATCGGCTGCACTTTTATATTGCGAATCTCCTGTTCCACCATATCCCAAAGGCACTCTATTGGACTGATCTGGATTCAGGATTCTTTCAGTGTTTTGCCAAAACCGTAGGGAAAACGGATTTGGGCAACAGGTTTTTTTTTGTCACCCACCCCTCATGGCGCTGGGTTTGGGACTGCCTTGCCCATGGATTTTTTATGATTATAATTTTTTTCATATCACGTACAAAATACCAGGTTAGGCTCACCCCTATCTTGCACCTAGTGTCAAGGATGAGATCGGGGATTGAGTCATAACTACCTGCTAATGATCATTTCGTAGATAGTTACGTTTGGTAAGGGATGCAGGATGTAGCGAATGGGCTCCAGTCTTCGTCCAGGGAAAGGCTGCAGACATTGAGTTTGGTCGCTAAGCTAAACCCATGCCTAAAAATAGGTTTATTTATTTCATTGATTTTAAATTGTTTCAACATTTTCCCTGTATTTCTCCAAATTTATTAGCCAATTCAACCCTCTATTTATTTTGATTCGCCCTCTCCTCACGAGCCCGCCATCCGAAGTAGCCACTCTAGAGACTGTTGTGCGTGAAAATCCCATGAGATCAGCAGTTTCTGAGATACTCACACCACCCTGTCTGGTAGTAGACTACGCCTTACTAAGAAATCTATAAACATATTCTCTTCATTTGAAGTGCTTTCCCTGGGCTCCATACAGACTAATGTAGATAATAGATCTATATTTACTTCATCTTTTATACTAGTTACAATCTACAGACCCCCTGGACCCTATGCTGCTTTCCTCTCAGAGTTTTCTGACTTTTTATCAAACCTAGCAGTTATGGCAGATAAAGTTGTGATCATAGGCGACTTTAATATTCATGTTGATAATGGAAATGATTCTCTAGTGAAGGCTTTTGCTTCTATTCTTGACTCCGTTGGTTTTGTCCAAAATGTGTCTGGGCCGACTCATTGCCATCAACATACACTGGACTTAGCTTTATCCTATGGTATTAGCATTAGCAATCTAGTTGTCTCTCCTCATAATCCTGTGCTCTCTGACCATTTCCTTATTACGTTTGAAATTCACGCTACCACTGCTATTAGATCAAAACCAGTGTTCTACTTTAGTCACTCCCTAAATTCCTCTACGATACCTAACTTTGTCAGCCTGTTCCAAGAATCATGTACTGTTAATCAGGATCCCACTAGCCTACAATCTATTGATCAGCTGAAGGACAATCTAAATTACACCCTGCGCAACACTCTTGATGTTGTTGCGCCTCAAAAAAAAAAAACTAGCCAAAAGAAGCTTGCACCATGGTATACTGACCACACACGTGCTCTTAAACAGGCTTCTCGCAAGTTGGAACGTAAGTGGCGATCGACTAAATTAGAAGTATTTTATTCTGCCTGGAAAGACAGTCTGGTACAGTACAAATATGCTCTCTCCTCCGCAAGGTCAACCTATTTGTCTGATCTGATTGAGCATAATAAGAATAATCCAAAATTTATTTTTGATACAGTGGCCAAACTGACAAAGAACCAGACTGAAACCAATGCTAAGCCTCCGGCAGCCTATAATAGTAATGATTTCATGAACTTTTTCTCTGAGAAGATTGAGAAAATTAGAGATGAAATTACTAAAATGGCACCTTCTGCTGTAGTGGACACTGTTCAGAAAGCACAGGCTTACCAGGACAGGGGTCCTATGGCTACTCTTTAGTTTTTTAGCGCTCTGGAGTGGACTGAATTTTATAAATTGGTTATGTCCTCCAAACCATCTACTTGCCAATTAGACCCAACAAAACTTGTTAAAGAACTTCTTCCTGTTATGGGGCAGTCCATGCTAGACATTATTAATCTGTCTCTATCATCAGGCTATATGCCAAATTCTCAAAAAGTGGCAGTAATTAAGCCACTTTTAAATAAACCAAACCTCGACCCAGAAAACCTCAGTAACTACAGGCCAATTTCTAATCTTTCTTTTCTCTCAAAAATTCTTGAGAAAGCCTTAGCTCAGAGACTGACTTCATTCCTGACATCAAATGACATCTATGAAACTTTTCAGTCAGAATTTAGGCAACACCATAGCACTGACACTGCTCTTATTAAAGTTGTCAATGACTTACTGATATCAGCTGACCGTGGATGCGTCTCTATTCTTGTGCTTTTGGACTTAAGTGCTGCGTTTGACACAATAAACCACCAAACTCTTCTGAGCAGACTTGAAAACCTAGTTGGACTGCGTGGACAGGGACTCTCCTGGTTTAAGTCCTACCTGTCAGATAGGTATCAATTAGTGCAGTTAAATGATGAGCCCTCTGCTCTCATCAAGGTGGAATATGGTGTCCCGCAAGGTTCTGTTTTGGGGCCATTATTGTTCTCCCTTTACATGTTGCCACTTGGTGATGTAATTCGTATGGCGTACATTTTCACTGCTACGCAGATGACACACAATTATACCTATCAATGAAACCTGGCGAAGGACAATTCGAACAGTTGGAGGCCTGTTTTAAAGACATAAAAGACTGGATGTCAGATAATTTTCTATTGTTGAATACTGATAAAACAGAGATGTTGGTCTTGGGGCCCAAAAACTTCAGAAGAGGGTTATCTGATGTATCTCTTAATCTGGATGGTTGCTCTGTTGCTGCAAGTTTGGTGGTAAAATACCTTGGTGTTACTATAGATCCTGGTCTCTCATTTGATAGTCACATCAAAAACATTTTCAGAATAGCCTTTTTTCACCTGAGGAATATTGCCAAAATTAGGGGCTTCCTGTCATTAATAGATGCAGAAAAATTGGTACATGCCTTTGTTACATCTAGATTAGATTATTGCAATGCATTACTGTCTGGCTGTTCCAATACCTCCCTCAGGAGCCTACAACTTGTACAGAATGCTGCTGCAAGGATCCTGACTAGAACAAAGAAATATGAGCACATTAGTCCTGTGTTAGCGTCACTCCACTGGCTTCCTATAAACTATCGTGTAGACTATAAGGTACTCCTCTTAACTTATAAGGTGTTGCATGGACTTGCACCCTCTTACTTGACGGATCTACTTCATCCGTACAATCCTCCACGTTCGCTTCGCTCACAAGATGCAGGCAACTTGATAGTCCCTAGAATATCAAAAAATACAGCAGGTGGCAGAGCTTTCTCCTATAGAGCTCCTTTACTGTGGAACAATCGGGTAGTCTCTGTGAAGGATTCAGACACGGTCTCAATCTTCAAGTCTAGATTAAAAACACATCTCTTTAGTCTCTCTTATAGTCATTAGGTGCAGATGTGGAGGGGGCGTAGCAATAGAGCCTTCTGGTGCAATGAGCTATCCTTACTGTCACCAATCATAAGTGATGATCCGCCCCTATCAGGACTGCTGATGATGTGGTGGGATGGTCTCTGAGTGCTCTCATGGCTGCGTGCTCCCTGTGCCACTCACCTAATTAGTTATGCTGCCCTAGATTACTTCTGCTCGTGCAAAAGTGTTATCACTACTCTTTCCCCTGATCCGGTGTGATATTTATCATAGTCATAATTGCACCTTTCCTCTTTTCTCCCCGGCTTCGTGGCACCTGCCTGGAGCTCACCTGCCCCAGAGTCAACCCCCCACCCCTGCCATGTGTTAGCCGGATGCCGCTGGCCCAGACCCTAGCTGCTGGTTCCATCCCCCGCCCCGGCCCTGGTATCTGGAGGGATTAGGTCCACCCCACCCCTACACTTAGAATGCCCTTCCGGTGGTCTGTTAAGCCTCATGAGCCTCAAGGACTATTTGTTTTGTTTTTCTCTGTAACCCACAATTTTCCAGGAGTTCATCTCGACCGCCTTTTAAGGGGTCAGGGAATAATTTTCCAGTCTCCCACACTGGTCCCAATGGTTTTCTGTTTTTTGATTCCCTCTGGTAAATGCCAATTGTGAAGCGCTGTGTGACAACCTGTTTGTAAATGGCGCTATACAAAAATAAAGATTGATTGATTGATTGATTGGTACCAACAATCATTCCACGGTCAAAGTCACTTAGATTACATTTCTTCCCCATTCAGATTTGTAATAATTGCATTAACGAGCAGGTCTACAGGTGTACCTAATAAAGTGTGTATATTGAGTGTACATTGTCTACATATTTATAAATGTATGCAAACATACTGTATATTGTCTTCACATGTTGCAAAATATATTCTAGAGTATATGCATAACATTTAATATATGAAAATGATAATAATCCCTTGATTTTAACTGACATATTTTCTAATGTTCTAATGTATTCATTTTGATATTCAAAATATGTTCCATTTCCTATTTCACATTTCTTCACCTATAGTGACGCATTATCCAGAGAGAGAAGGTAAATAAAAATGTTTGGTGGCTAGGTTCACGAAACAAGCGAGGCAGCCGAAGTACTCGAAGAGGTCCCAGAGGTCCCCCCCCCAATAGCACCATCCAGCCGAGAGAGGGGGAGGTTAAAGAGAGAACGAGAGCGCTGAGGTGGAGTGGCTCCAGTGAGCGCGTCACCTCGGTGCCAGGCTCGAGAGCAGCCCACTTTGTCTCATCATTTCTCAGCTGTCGGGCAGCGATGCCCCGGAGGCACTGGGGCTGTGACAGACCTCTACACAAACAGCCAGCAGCTGTTTTAAATACACTCCAGCTCTCGCCAACCCAAAGCTTGGCCTCTGACCCTCACAGTAAACAATCTGTATACAGCAACGATGCTGTGGGGTGGAAGAGTGGCCCTTTAGTGCCCAAACTGTAATGAGAAGGCCATCTTAAAACCCATACCAACTAAGCTATTTCCCAGTCCTCCTGTCTCAAGCAGACCAGGTCGCATCACAATGCTGAAAATAGGGGCTCCTGGTTGGTGTAACGGTAAAGGCACTCGTCTGGAGTGCAAGGTGCACACTGTGGCCGGGGGTTCGATTCCCCAGCTGTGCCAGCCTGGCCCTGGCCTGGAGACCTGTTCGGTGGTGGCGATTGACCTTTATAATAGGTTTTGTCCAGTCAAAAAGCTACACTCAGAAACCTACATACATAACCCATATTATTCTGTATTAGTGCGTAACCGACTGCCTTGAAGCTGAAGAGGTGCAGTTCCATAGATGTCCATTTCCATTTCCAATCTTTAATTGCACATTCAAATTCCGCGAGAAGGTGGTTCACTGCTCTTGGTCAACTATTGCTTCCAAATTAAAAACTGAGAATCAAACGTACAAAAACTCCCACTTTCTCAGAGATGGGCAGGAAGTCAACTCTGCACTGGGCAGCCGTCCCACGTAGGTCTAGCCGAGCAGGCCACCCAACCCGCTGCCCATCTAGAAAACGACCTCAGCAGAACCCCCATTAGCCTCCTCCTTTCATCTCTTGAGCTTGACTCTCGGGGCTCCGCGAGGACGTAACAGCTCATTAACGCAAAGAGCCGGGCGGAGATAATGCCTCCACAGATAAACAACGCAATTAGCTTTGGTGTCGGCTTTAATAAGGATAGTTTGAAAAAGTTTTAAAATACTGCTCTGAACATAACAGTGCAAATCTTGCAATTACGGCCGGGTTTGGCTGTCTCCCCTTTTCTCGAAACATAATTAAAGGACAACTTGGCTGCTGCCCTAGGAGTCATGCTTCATTAAATTACAGTTATAAAACCAACAAGCCACACAATCTCCAGCGCTTTCTTCGACCGCGGTGATATCACCCAGGTGGAGGGGTTGACTATTCACTGCTGGCAACACCAGGTAAGGCAGCAATTTTGAACTCGCACTCTAAGCGCAACACAATGCAATACAATCATTTGGCAGATGTTGGAAAGGTAGTTGTAATTAGCAATGATGAAATCAGGTACCCTTGAGCAAAGAAACAAATCTTCTCCGTAACCTACCTGTAACAGCACAGAGATTAACAAACATTACAATGTCCACCACAGTGTTCTATACTAGAGCAGTGGGCGGAGAGGCCTCCCTGTTTCCTGATCGCTGTAGCCCACAGCTAAGCTGACATAAAGAATTAGCTGGGGCACCAGGTGGTAGGGAAGGCACCGGTGATGTAGAAGTAATGCTGCCTGGAGTGTAATGCCCACCTGCAGTTTGAATTCAGGGCAGCAAGCGATCAGCTGAGTCAGGTGTGCTCATTGCTACTGGAGGAACATGAATGGCGGGGAGACCCCCTTGGGGGAACACGGAGCTGACCGCCACAGGCCCAGAGAAAGATAGTAGTGCTTATCTTTGTCCTCATTGGCGGGGCCTTGGCAGAAGGTCCACCTACGGCCAAGTGTCAACTTCCTGGCATGTAAATGAGCAGAGGGATCGGCTCCGCCTGTTTGCAGACGTGGTTCTGGGATTCCAGCCCCCGGCCTTGCTCCCCTTTGTTCAGAAATACACTTCACGTCAAGCGTAGCGGAGAAAAACCCCCGTTTCTCAGTGAACCCCTGTCGGCTCTGGCGCCCACCTTCGCGATCAGGAGTTTGGTTTCCTAACCTGCTACAAAAGACTGCAAACGCAGAGAGACAAACCAGCGTGCCCCCCAGAAAATGTATTCACTTAATTCACTGCTGTGTGTACAGAGCTCAAGCAGCAATCATCAAATCTACACGAAACAGAGGAATGCAGTGCTGTCCCTCTGACTTTAGCCCCGGCTAACTCTGAATAACTCCTAAGCCATTCTGCTCATGCCATTCACTGTCGTTTTCAACGAGTCACGTGAGCAACTTCAAGCCACAACGAAGACAGTAATCTATAACAAGGGAAGGTAACCCTGTCCTGGACTGCCACAAATGTTTCTGGGTTTTGCTCCATCCGAAGCCCTAACTATATAATTACATCAATTATTAGGCTTAATAAAAGTAGGCGACCAAGTGATGGAGGTACTCCAGGCATTTCACCATTCAGACTCGAATATTCATACTGAAGCTCTTAAACGTCGAACAAGCTATGCAATCAAGCTTGGATAGAACCAAAACCAGAAATGTCTCTTGCACTCCAGGACCGGGATTACTTACTTCGGATCTACAGGGAGGAAGCCGGAAAGTGCTGTGCAAGCTGTCATCACAATGAGCCAGGTCACTTAGAGTGATGCTGTCACTGAGTGGGCAATGCGGACAGTCGCCCATAGGGTTGAAGGCAGAATTTTTTTTCTCTCATTATCAAATCTCTCTGCAAATGCAAGACAAAAACCTTTAGCCAAGACACTCATTCAAACAGCATGAAACAAACCAAGGCCGGAACAGCCCGAGAGACCAGACTCAGACTCACCAGAGACCAGCTTTTAGTATTGCACCCCACCCCTTCCATGAGAACATACCACCCCAGCTCAGTATCACACTCAATGAGACATGTTATCATGCAGCAACACTCTGCACTCTGATCAGCAACACTCTGAGGTGAAAATCCCTCACCTGCAAGTTATAAAAGTGAAACTACCTTGCTGCTTCCAATGGCTAAAAGGAAGAAGTTAGGGACTGGTGCAGACATTTGTTTTTATTCACTTTGTTCAGCAGACCCCATTATCCAAGGTGACCAATTTGACAAATTATCTGTTCATACAGCTGGATATTTACTGACGCAATTCCACTTTAAAAGCATGCCCCCCCCCCCAGGATTCTAATCTGGAACCTCTAACCAATGTAACAATCGCACAGGGCACAGGAGCATGTCCCAAATTAATCACTGATGACAAAAAGGCCTACTTTTTCTTGCATGTAGCGGATCACTGCGACTTGACTCTCAGCTGTGGGCTGACTGGTTCGTCACTACGGTGTGCGATGGTAAACGAGCATCGGGGGAGGGGAGACAGGACGACGCTAGTGACGAGATCCAGTGAGGGAAGGCAGGCGGGCACTGGGGCACTCATCACCCAGAGCGGAGAGAGATAATTCAGTGCTCTCCACTCCCACAGGGCCCGCAGTCATTAGCAGCAGGCACAGCTTGATGTTTCATCAACAGGGTTGATTGAAAGAGAGAATAAATAGGTAATTTTAGAGTCTAACTACCTGACATTTTCTTTGCCAAGGACAGAGCAGTTCTTCTATCTTCTATTGTTTTGGCAATTAACAATTGCCGTAATCCACTCTTACAAGACAGATTAATAAGTGAAAAATACTCTTGGTGCCGCACTGCTGGCTACAGTATATAAGGCAGTCATTTAAATCTATGCATGGTAAAATTAAATCCACTTTAGGGCTGCCAATCATTTTGAAACCTTTGTTTTTCAGAAGAAAAAAAATGGTATTTACCCAATAAAAATAAATAAACATTTTAATAATTGCATTACAATAAAAGCTCATTGTCTGTGTTGTTTATTTTACACAGCCTTTTTTGCTCATTTTCATCAAAGGTGCCAATAATTCTGGACCTGACTACATACTGTTACGAACCCACAAAAACCGCCCACACTCCAATAGCCAGGTGGTTACCAGTCAACAGTCAACAAGTTAGATAAAAAGGTACAGGATTTATTTATGACATACAACAGATAGTGGACATACTCACATGACAACGAAGGGATATAATAAAAATCAACAAAACAGTCTGACTAAGCCCTAGCGCCAGAGAGAATAGGTTCTAAACTCACTCCTGTGTAAATCAAAATGAATGTTCTC
This sequence comes from Aldrovandia affinis, assembly GCA_029706075.1. Classification (NCBI taxonomy): domain Eukaryota; kingdom Metazoa; phylum Chordata; class Actinopteri; order Notacanthiformes; family Halosauridae; genus Aldrovandia; species Aldrovandia affinis. The sequence goes on from JAINUG010000167.1 coordinate 528,712, forward strand.
TTCAGCAGACTGCTTCCCCTACTGTATGCTTCCCTAGCTATCAAAAGGTAAAGAAGAAAAAATATGCACAGGGAAAAACAAACAAGCAAGTAAGGTAAACATCGAGACGAGGTCGAGGAGAGTGCAGCTGGGAACAGTCCAATCACCACCAGAGCAACCACGCATCAGCAGCATGGCCTCAATCAGCAATCAAGCACCTGTCATTTAAGAGTCTCTGGGGTCATATTTTGGTCAACCGTAACAATACATAAACACAAAGTTGAGAATGAACACACGGAAGTCACTCTGTCATTTCTCTTTCACACACAGGGCATGTTCCAGCTATTTCAGTGAGTTGGGATGTGTGAAAGGGTCGTCCTCCTGGCTGCTAATGTAGGCCATTTAAACTTCTTCCTGGCCATCTCCAGAAGGTGCTAATTAACAGAGCAGACCCTCAGTCATGAGGCATTAAAGCCCACCGCTACTTGTTCAATACTTTTTGTATATCTATACTTGTTTACTCCTAAAAAAAATAACAAAAAAATAATTTACTAACCTTTTACTTCCCAGTGTTACAGGTATGGTATGCAGCTGCCAACAACGATGTCTATCGCTGTATTACTGCACTGATCTCTTGCGCAAACTATGATTGTTCTTACCATGTATTAATTCACATCTTGTAAGTCGCACTGGATAAGAGCATCTGCTAAATGCTTAAAATGTAAATGTAAAATGTCATGGAATGCCTTTCTCCAGGGATAATGGTGTCATATTCCTCCCGCAGAATTCTGCATGCTAATAGAATTTATACCATGGCACATAAAGGTTGCACGTGATGGCCGAACACCTTTTCAAGTGACTTTACATTGATGTTTCCATTTATTTGTTCAATACCATATCAGTTCAATGTATTCATTCGTACATCTTACATTTACATTTTAGTCATTTAGCAGACGCTTTTATCCAGAGCGAGTTATAAAAAGTTATGTTTTTGTATTCGTATTGATCATATTGACTTCAATACAAATATGGGTAATCCAATCAGCATAAAGTCCAAAAAATACATATTATCCTTTCCGCAATTGCAGTCAGCCTTTATGAATCCCATGTTGTGGTTCATACAGATTTATCTTCATACTTCACTACCAAATATTTTTTTGTAGCCCCTAAATTTAGCAAAAATTCAGCAGTGGATAGCGTAGGGGTCTAACGCAACCCGTATTTAGCTGGTCCTGTACGAGTGTGAGCTGCCTATCAGGGACGCGGTTCGAAACCCGTCTTGGGCCAGACTGGCCCTGGCTGTTAGCCCTAATCGGGGGCGGCGTTTGGCTGTCCGCTCCTCAGGGAGGGGAAGGGTGGTTGGCACAAATTTGCTGTGAAGCCCGTAAGGGCGTATCCAGAGAGGGGGTCGGTGAGTTCCATCTCGAAGGAGGCAGATCATCGCTGGCCTCGGAGAGTAGCTTGCCCCATAGAGATTGGCGGCGAGTTCGTGGGGGAGGGTTAACTGAAATAAATAGAGGGTATAATTGGCTTCCAAATTGGGGAGAAAAATGGGGAAAATCAGAAACAAGATGTATTTAAAAAAATAATAGTAATTCAGCAGCCCCAGCTTTTATAACATTTCATGTCTGCATAATGCATGCATGCCAGTTTAGCGAATATGGCCAATGCGATGTACTAACTTTTCATGTATTTCTCCTCCATAGTAAACCTTGCCATGTCTGTGCTTAGTGTAGAACTAATATACCACAATAGGTTTCCTCTGAAGTAAATGAAGCAGAAAACATAGACTCTCCCCTCTCATCTCCAACCCTTGCCCCCACTCTGTTTCGCTCTCTTCCATTCCTCCTCATCTCTTTCATCTCTCTCCCTCCCTCCCCCCTCTCTTTTTCTCTGCCCCACGCATGTCCAGGCCCAATTCAACAGCGTCAGACCCAAACTGAGGCTGAGCCAGCAGCAGCATTGCCTGATGCTATAAAGAGGCCCTGTGAGTGACTGAAGCAGGCACAAAATGGAATTAATACTGCAGGCACTGGGGGGAAAACAGGCACAATGTGAAGCATACGGCCAAACAGTATCATAAAACAAAGTCCCACTCAGGCAATGGTCTGAATAAATAGAGATGGCTGTCAGAACCCTCTTTTTATATGTGCCTGAACTGATGTAGAGGTGACTGGAAATTATCTATGCATTTCCATTTTGGACTGTGATGCACAACATTGTGTAAATGGACTGCAAATAACCAAAACATGGATTATTTGTACATGCGCCTCTTCTTAAGAAATACCACTCAGATAGTTTTGTCATCACCTCTCACTCTCTTTCACTCTTGTTAAGCACGAGCATGTCCTTTTCAGCTCTGTAGACGTTTTGGTGTCACCCATATAAAAGAGAAAGAAACTGTCCGACATCTAATTCAGAACAATATCAAGCTCTTTAGGGCAGTTCTGGAACATAACCGACATCTCTATCTATTTTTTTTAATTTTTACTCCCTTTAGAGTTGTAAAAGAATTCTAATGTCTCCTGGCCTAGGTGGTGAATCGGCATTCTACTCTGCTCCTGCCGAGCAACGTTCAACATGAAACAAGAGGAATAAAAATTTGAATATGCGCTTACAAATGCACACCTGTGGCCTGTAGGCATTATGCATTCAGTACATACAGGGACTCTGTGCCGTGTACTGTAATCGTATTGCTAAGCTCTTCAAAGTTTTTCTTAACTCTAAAGCACCATTAAACAGAAGCTAAGGGGTAGCATAAATGGCAGCTTTCATAGTCCCAATGTACCTAAATTAAATCAGTTTGTAAACAAATTAACTATGAGATATGCACTGCAATATTTGTTCCTGCCCCAATTTTCAAATACAATTATTTACACCTTATACTGTGATCATGCCCATCTGAGCTAGTTGCTCTGTGTTGTTCACTTCTCTGCCTTCCTGAAGACCGAAGCCATGGTTCATCTGTGAACTCTGACCAGGCCCCCTCTGACCAATGAACATGAGTGGAATGCCTAGAGTGAAGAGGCATAAACCCGGCGATGCTCAATGCCGAAAAGGCCTGCACAACCCTGCTGGTGGTATGAAAGCATCGCTGTGTGACCTGATGTGACATGCTGTGATGGCAGGGCTTCAGAAAGCACAGTTTGGTTAATTACAGTTTGGTAAATTCAGGGGTTAGTCACTGTTATTTCTACAGGAATCTTGTATATCATACATATTACCTGTTACATCCACTAATGGGAGGCGGCACGGTGGTGCAGTGGATAGCACTGTCGCCTCACAGCAACAAGGTCCCGGGTTCAAATCCTGACCGGGGGCCTTTCTGGGTGGAGTTTGCATGTTCTCCCCGTGTCCGCGTGGGTTCCTCCGGGGACTCCGGTTTCCTCCCACAGTCCAAAGACATGCACGTTAGGCTAATTGGAGAGTCTAAATTGCCCTGTAGGTATGAGTGTGTGAGTGAATGGTGTATGTAGTGCCCTGCGATGGATTGGCGACCTGTCCAGGGTGTATTCCTGCCTCTCGCCCCAATGCATGCTGGGATAGGCTCCAGCCCCCCCGCGACCCTAACTAAGGAATAAGCGGCTGAAGATGAGATGAGATGAGATGAGAGATCCACTAATGGATCGGCTTGTGGACAACATGAGTAGAGGCAATAGCTGCAAAGCTCCTCACATACTAGGCTGCTGCATTAATTCCAAAAGGCAGTAAGTGAATTCTATCCAGAGGAATATGCAGGTGTTTATTAGGCAAAATGTCCGGAGAGTTTAGGGCTGCTGCTGGCTTTAAGATGGCAAATTTGAACTGTAATGTGATAAACACTGTGTCTTCAGAGGACACCAGATAACGGACAAGCATTAATCACCTTGGTTCCATCTCATTCAAATATATTATTGTTTATTGCTTGAGTTCTATTTCTGCCCTTTTTTTGTGCCAAAGATAAATCTATTTTCAGGGGCCTTGAATAGCATAGCACTCACATTGACTGGTGCTTTGAGAGTGTGAGCTACCGCTGTCGTGGTTTGCGACCGCAACAAACCCGACTGCGTCAGTCCAAACCTGCCCGTGAGCCCCAATGGGGGGCGGCATCTGGCTGTCTGCCCCAGGGGGTGGTGGGAGGGAAAGTTGGCACGAGCTCGCCGAGGAGCATGAATGAGGTGCCTATGGTTTTGGCAAAACACTGAAAGAATCCTGAAATATTTCACAGAGTATTTGTGATTTATATTTAATTATATTTCACAAATTAATTGTGGTGATGGCATTTGTTTAGGCTAGAGAGTCTTCCAATAGGCAGGTCATTCTTTAAACATATTAATCCACAAACTTGAAATGGTCAATGAAATATTGGTTTTGTCCCAAATAATTGTTTTCTACAGAAAAAAATAAAAAATAAAAAAAGATATATATATGTGTATGACTGGCTGGCCCTTCAACGCATTGGAGCCACTGGAGCCGGAAAAACTACATTTCCCAGCAGCCCGCAGTCCCGCACCTGAATCAAGTTAAGCGTTTGGGACTACAGACAGCTGAAGTCCGTTTGGAGGCTTATTTAAAGGACTGATAGATGTCACACAAGAAAGGAGTAGCTTGGTGTGTTGGGGAGTAGGTTGGTGGTTTTGTGGAGAGTGTTGTGAAGATAAGTATTTTGGCCTGGATTGTTTGAGGACCCCGCTTTGTGTACCTTCTTTTGCACTGGATTTAGGAACTGGATTGGATTTGGACTACGGATTACGGACAATGACAAAGTTAAGGATTGTGGACTGTGTGTTTTGAGTTCCCCCTGAATACCCCAACCTTTTTATGTTTGTCAAGATTTGGTTAATAAACCATCGTTTTGTTTGTATTACTGCCTCCTCTGGGTTATTTAACTGCCTACGCCCTCTGCAAAGGTCCGTGCGTGTTGCCCAACCTCAAGGGACACCACATATGGTGGAGAATGCGGGCAGAGGGCATCACCTATAGGCATCAGGAGGTAGTGCAACTGTGAGCTGGATTTGTTTTAGGTTTTTTGATTTTTGAAAGGAAAAGACACCATCATGGAAGGTGACTGGACCGTGGATACAGACATGGAGGCTTGGGACAAGGAGCAGGCCCAATTGGCACAAAGTGGTGCCCCATGGTGTATATGCTGCATGGAGTATGGTCACCAACCCAGCGAGTGTTCTGAGAGGGAAGAATATGGCTGGAAGGACAAGACTGAAAAGTCCAAAAGAAAAATGGCCACTCCTACCCTGTTGTGCCCCCTAGAGAAAAGGGCCACAATAGTGAAGCAAGAATTGCTGAGGCTACAGTGGGCACAGGCCCAAACTGGACAGTTGAAGATTGGAAATATGTTGCCTGGTCTGACGAATCTCGATTTCTGCTGCGACATGCAGATAGTTGGAATTTGCCGTAAACAACATTAATCTATGCATCCATCCTGCTTTGTGTCAACGATTCATTCTGGTGGTGGTGGTGTAATGTTGTGGGGAATGTTTTCTTGGCACACATTAGGCCCCTTAATACCAACTGAGCATCGTTTAAATGCCACAGCCCACCTGAGTCTTGTTGCTGACCATGTGCATCCCATGGCCACAGTCTAATGGCTACTTCCAGCAGGATAATGCATCATGTCACAAAACACACGTCATCTCAAGCTGGTTCCACGAACATGGCATTAAGTTCAGTGTTCTCCAATAGCCTCCACAATCACCAGATCTCAGTCCAATAGAGCACCTTTGGGATGTGGTGGAATGGGAGATTCGCAACATGAATGTGCAGCTGACAAATCTGCAGCATCTGCGTGATGCTATCATGTCATCATGGACCAGAATCTCTAAGGAATATTTCCAGCACCTTGTTGAATCTATGCCACAAAGAATTCAGGCTGTTCTAGGGAAGAAGGCTGTACCTAATAAAGTGGCCACTGAGTGTATTTTTTTTATTTTTAGCCCAAAATATGACCATAAATATTTTCTTTTTATTTCAAGGTTCGCTAAATTATAATGTATCCCTATGGGGAGAAGATCTTACCACCACTGGCCACTAGGGGTTACAGATTTCAATGAGTATTGACTCCAGACTGGATCCAGTTATACAGTTCAGTCACAATGAATGATATGTTTCGGTTTGTATCACTGCTGGGTTGTGTTCAGCAGCAAATAAATGTGTTGCAAACTGTTTTACAAAGTGAAACGATGCTGCATTTAACTTGCTGAATTTGCTGACTCATTGTATCTTATGTGTTGTGCTGTTTTTATTGTATGTGCTGTATTGTATTGTAAATTGGATTTGCTGCCTTCTTGGCCAGGGCTCACTTGAAAAAGAGATGCAAATCTCAATGTCGCCTCCCTGGTTAAATAAAGGATAAATAAAAAACCGTGCAGTTGCAGAGGGCTGACTGCTAATCGGGCAACTGTGTACAGTGTGATACACCCTGGATACACCCCCGACACGCCCACCAAACTGGGAGAAGCATGCTTGTGAGGTTGTTGCAAAAGGTGTACAGTAAAATGTGGAGAGTAAACAAGGTGTTCTATAGCAACTGTAGCAAAACGTATCAAAAATGTTTTGCTTGCTGAACACATCCCCCGGTAACTAGTCTAAGCACTTAATAGTCAGTAGTCAAGAGCCCCTCAACTATCACTCACTTTGTGCTTTCTAATTACAACTACACCGAACATCTAAAGATAAATAAATAATTAAAATATTCAGAATATTAATCTGTAGAGGTATTCAAACTAGTGGAATACACCCCGACGACTATTCAAAATTCGAACACTTTGAACCACCCCCAGTTAGCACGGAACCAGGGATATTGGGTGGCATTTTAGAACCCCGCCTCTGTAGAGATTAGGTTAGATTCCATTTTTTCACACCCTTCAAAGAGAATGATGATCACCATCCACAGCTAGGAGTGTTCCTGGCATAAGCAAAACAGGTACTGAGGGACTGAAGTCAGGCCAGCACTGAGGTTGCAGGTAGGGGAGCCACTGACTGACTCACCACAGGTGAGTGCACCAGACAGGAACAATATCGCTCACAAGACAAGGCCCGTCCTCCTGCAGTGACAGGGAGCTTTCTCCAATACCTCCTGCCCACTAGTTCAATGACAGCTTACAGAAAAAGTTTCCTTTTCCTTTGTTGGATAACTCTGAACTGCTTTTCCTCCCTCTTTCTTGATTGGGGAAATGAAGTCTTGAACCAGAGTCCTAGATGCGCCTCGGAAGCTTTTCAAGTTTGTGCATTTTTGGTTCCTTGACGTGGCTTCGTCTCATTATGTAAATGGTTCCTCCTTGAGTCTCGGAATGGCAGCACAGCCGTGCCCGTGATGCTTATTGCTCCAGTCTGTGTGAGTTTAGCTCCAGGGACCCGAGAGGAGGTACATGCTATATTTAGAACTCTCCTTCACAAGGCCTTTTTTTCTTCCCTAAATCTGGGGCCTTCTTACCACGAAGACTGCAGACCACACATGAATGCAGGTACACACACACACACACACACACAAGAACACACACACACACACACACACACACACACACACACACACTCCATATATTTCACTCCTGCAAGCTGAAGGGCATGTTCTGCATGTTGGTTGTTTTAAAGCCCTAAGCGGATAGATTTATCAAAGAGTGCATTTGTCATACTACGAGGACAGAGGACTGCGGCGCTCCACGCGCATGCAGTCATTCTCTCTGACTGCCGCGTATTTATCAATCAAAGTCACGTTAATGATCTCAAGAAGCAAACAGCCAATTAAAATATCCCTCGCCACCCTTCAGCTAGACACCTCCAGCATTAAAATGGATGATATGCAATGTACTGAAAGCAGAAGAAAGAAATTGTCCACTGAACCACAGTGTGAGTCACACGTAGAGAGCATGTGAGTGAAAGTGAAGGAAAGTTTAAAAAATACCCCACCCTCCGAAACTGGAGGTCTGCGTCAATTCAAAAGACAACCAAGAACCTGTCTATTACCTGTGTGTTTGTGCTTGTTTACTAATTGAGTTCTGTCAGCAGAATAAGGGGGCATAGGGGGAAATTAGTCAAAGGTCAATTCTACACTGATATTAGAAAGTTGTTTTTTTATACAGAGCTGTCAATGAGTGGACAGCTTGCCAGGTCATGTAGCAGCGGTAGAGACCCTTTGGGGGTTCAAGTCCAGGCTTGACGCAGTGCTGGATACTCTCTAGACAGCGGGTAAATGACAAGCCCAGATGAGATGAATGTCTTGTTCTCATCCTCAAACATTTGCTACGTTCTCACATCCTCTCTTTGCAACAGTGCGATCAGTTAATCTGATTGGACTGTGGAGTCTCTCAGAAAAGTTATCCAAATGCAAGTAGGCATGCAAATGAGACAATTCGTTTCAATAAAGCGTCTGAAATGAGGACGGATGGAAGTCCCGGGGCCGAGCTAATCTGCAATCCCAATGAGTCGCCCATTCACTGGCCCCCAAGCAAGGAGCAGGTGACAGGGCACTGGCATCACTGACACTGAGACCCTCTTTCTTCCTCCCCAGGTAATGTTGCAGTGTTAATGACACTGTAGAACAAAATAACACCTATCGTTCAACTGCGTGCAAAAGAAATTCATTTGAGCATTCACACGTCACTCGCTTCCAAAAAACATTTTCATCAGATGAATGAAATTGACAGCTGAGACATGAGAAGCAGTAGAGGTCCCTCTAGAGCCACCGGAAGACAGGGAACTGAAGGTGTGCCGTGCTCTTCCATGATAGTAAATCCGCGATGGCAGGGTCAGCCTCCATTGACCTGGCTGCCAGTGAGCATGTGTTCACGGACATGACCTACTCCTGTGCGCGCTGAGACCGTCAAGCGGCTCCTGCTAGAATTAAGGTGGCAGGTTGCCGCAGTGAAGGAAACACCGCCACGCTGTTGCTTGTTGTGGAGGGTCACACGTTTGGCAGAGCCACTGTGCAAGGAATGAGGCAGGACTGCAAGAGGCTCACTGGCGTTATAACCGGCTCAAGGCTGAAACATGACAACAGGAAGACAAGTCGAGGTTGAAAGAATAACTTATTTATTGAATGTTGGTTTACAAAAACGTCACAAAAGACGTGGCTTTCCGCACTGCTCACGCACGCGAGGAGAAGCAAGGAACTGGGGAAGCAGCGCTCCTTATAAGGGACCGACCCCAGCTGTCCCTGATCAGCCACAATTAGGTGGGTGGGAGTGGACTACTCCGCCGCCTCACTCCGCCAGCCATCCGCCACACTGCAGAAACAGAAAAAGGAGAAGGAACTGGCGGAAAGGGACGGAGAGCCGTCACACCGGGCAGGTGCTACAACATGGCGGGTATCGCTGGGGTAAAGGGAGTCTCCAGAACTGTCTGGGTGTGTGTATTCCATCTCAAAGGAAGCAGAGTTCGCTGCCCTCGGAGAATAAGCTTGCCTCGTAGAGATGAGTGGCGGACCCATGTGGGGAGGGTAAATCGAAATAAATAGAGTGTAATTGGCTACTGAATTGGGAGAAAAACGGGAAAAAATCTGAAACCCAATAGATAGCATTGTTCCTAATGATCTGAATAGACAAGGCAGTCAAAAGCCAGCTCATGGGTGTGCATGTGCACTACAATAAATGTGCGCTGTACTCACAATCCCCTGTTGTGCACTTGTTGTGCACTGTATTTAATGTGCATGGGGAATTCGATGGGTTTAATTAACGGCAGAAATAAAACCGCTAAAACTCATGACAACACTTGGACACCTACTGTACATGCGCAGCTATATTTTGCCACTGCTGTCAAAACATACACATTGCGATCTCGGAGCGAGACGCCTATTTAAAATTCAGAAGGAAAGCGGATTTAATGGCGCAGACACGGTAAGCGTACGCCTCTGCGTAATTAGCCTCATCTACAAAAAACACCTTGTCGGAATCCACGCCGATCGCTAATGGTATAGATATATATAGGTTGTGTTTCGGGGGGTCGCATGTTGAGCCTTTGTAAGTCCGATCGGTTTTGTGCCGGTTACATGAGCTGTACGAGCGGGATCCAAGAGGAGGGTAATCCTGTTAACGTCGCCAACCCTGGTGTGCAGAGTGGAGAGGGCTGCCTGCCAGCCCAGTTTAACGCACACGTGGCAACAAGAGGCTAAGAGCGACCTGTCACTCTCCTGCTATTCAGAGAACACACGGCAGGAACAGCCCCCTACCCCACACACAGTCAGCGCAATTAAAAGTTCTTATATCACCACTCATAAATCCCCTTGTTTATTACCCCCACTCTTGCCCAATGTGGTCCCTTTTTAGCCTCCTCTAATCCCCTTTATAATTTCACAAACTTTAATTAGTTTGTGTCCAGAATAAAGATTAATCCTCATCCTACTTTAAACGAGTGTACACGGTTCATGACCTCTAACCCCTCCGCTTACCATGTACTCATACGTGCCCTCAAATGCACACACACACACACACACACACACACACACACACACTCACACACACACCCACACACACAAACTCACATATACACACACACACACACACTCACTCACACACACACACACACACACACTCACTCACACTCACACACACACACACTCACACACACACCCACACACACAAACTCACATATACACACACACACACACACACTCACACACACACACACACACACACACACACACACACACTCACACTCACACACACACACACACACACACACACACACACACACATAAATCTTGTGTGGATAAAGGTGAGAGGTGGGCTATAAGACACTTAAGTATCACCTGCTTATGTATGTGGACTTATACTGTGAAGATATTTTACTCTGGCATACCGTACATTTTCCTAATGGATGGGGTCCATTTTCCTGGCATGGTTTAGGTCCACTCAACCCCTTAGAGCAGGGGTGTCCAATCTTATCCGAGAAGGGCCGGTGTGGGTGCAGGCTTTTGTTCTAGCCCTGCACTAAAACACTTGATTCAACTAATTCACCAATCATGGTCTACAATCGAGACCTTGATTAGTTGAATCAGTTGTTTAGTGCTGGGCTAGAACAAAAGCCTGCACCCACACTGGCCCTTCTTGGATAAGATTGGACACCCCTGCCTTAGAGGGCAAGGTAAATGCCAATACGTGATCACCTTCATCCTATTTTGAAGCATTTCTATCCCGATGGGAATGGTCTCTTCCAGGATGACAATGCCTCCATGCACAGGGCACGCATGGTCACTGAATGGTTTGATGAGCATGAAAACAATGTAAACCATATGCCATAGCCGTCTCAGTCACCAGATCTCAACCCAATTGAACACTTATGGGAGATTCTGGAGTGGTGGCTGAGACAGCGTTTTCCACCACCATCAACAAAACACCAAATGATGGAATTTCTCATGGAAGAATGGTGTCGCATCCCTCCAATAACACTTGTAGAATGTATGCCATATTAGGACTATTTACGTTGATGTTTCCTTTATTTTGGCAGTAACCTGTATATCTCAGTATGATGTTTTTTCAAAGTGATCTAATAAGGTCAAGCAAAAACTAGATCATTTTGGAGAAATGGAAGATTGGGAAAAAAACAGTAAAACGGTATCTAGGTTTCTATCGAAATAGCTACTGAGCTCTGAAGGTTTTTCTTGTTGTTAAAGTGTGTTAAATGCACAGACCGTAGTGCTAATCCAGGACTGAGGAGCGTTAAGGCATGTCCTTGTCCATTCCGCTAGTTTCGTGACAAGAGACGGTAGCACACCTGCGGGTGCAGTTGTAAACAAGGTTACTTCAAGAGGAATAAATCACCTGTGGGTGTTGTGAGGGTTTGGTTTTATTATGGCCAATCAGATCATCAGCTTTTCCCCCCTTTAATACCATTGCCATGGCGAAATGGTGATTTCATCATGTCTGATGAAGAGTACATAATAAAATGGAGTAAATAATTGGATGGCGTATTATGCCATGGCACATCATCTCCAAGATATTATTTTCACACTATATATTGAGTTTACATCATAACAAACATTAATACCTCTTCTGCTTCAGAAAAGCCAGACTGCCCCAGCCTGATATATTAAACCAGTCTTGCTTTCTGTAGTAGCCTATGAATGGTTGCAAACACATTTTTTAAATGATATATCTTGAGCCCTATAGGACTCAGAGTCTGTCACACACTTTTAAGCTTGGTGCAGGAACTAGAGAGATGTTAGTTCACTGAGATATGTGGCTATATTCATTTGACAGTCATAATATGCATTTAAGTAGCTTGTTCAATTTAAGGGTGATCTGGGTGCACTAATCCTGCTAGCTCAATACTAGACATATTAAGGTGTCAATATATTTTGAAAAGCTTAATAATAACTGTCCAAATAATTGTATAAAAATTAAATCATTAAAAATTAATAATAAATAATAAATAATTGTCCAAACACTGCAGAGTCTTTGTCAATTACACCCGCTGCAGCATGGTGTACCCTAAACCCCCGCCCCATCCACCCCTACTACACCCTGTATCCACCTTGGGAGAGTTCCTCCACCTGATGGGGGCAGGAACAGCACTCGATTCAGTGGAATGGGGTCCCATGGTTAGGGGGCTGCGACTCAGAACATTCTCTGTTTATACTCCTGGGCATTCTGGGATGCGGACCATGGGGCCACAGGTACAGAGCTGTCAGTGACTGAGCAGCCTGGCGGCCTATTTCTGAACACATGCATCTAAAATTAAATCCTGTCTCGCGGCATAATGATCCACGGGATGTGTCATCGTCAAAAGTCAGATTTTCCACAGCTGTTTGTGAAGGGCTCACACGCACTGCACGATGGGGTCTTCCTGTAACCTGTAGGATCTGGGAGGAAAGGTGCATGCACTGCGCGGTGGGGTCTTCCTGTAAGCTGCAGGATCTGGGAGGAAGGGCACGCGCACAGCGCGGTGGGGTTTTCCTGTAACCTGCAGGATCTGGGAGGAAGGGATCACGCACTGCGTGGTGGGACCTTCCTGTAACCTGCAGGATCTGGGAGGAGGTCTCTCTGTAGCATCTCCTTTCCTCCACTGGTAAAGCACAGCTGTGCAGGATAAACTAGGATTTTAATTAATCTGGGGTTTTTTCTCCCCCAAAGAAGGGACATGGTCACTAAAGATTTGTCTAGCCCAGGGGTCGGCAACCTTTAACACTCAAAGAGCCATTTGGACCCGGTTTCCACGGAAATGAAAACACTGGGAGCCGCCAGCACCCGGTGCGAGCCACGTAAACGGCGCCCCATTTTCTGTCGACCGGGGGGTGCTACGCGAAAAAATTATTGCGCCCCTCGGATTTTCGATTCAATTGGATACTTTTAATTTATTTTCCCAAGCCACGCGGAGCCGCAGCATAAGGATGAAAGAGCCGCATGCGGCTCCGGAGCCGCAGGTTGCCGACCCCTGGTCTAGCCTGATAGCATGTGCAGAGGCTGAGTCACCTTTTGCTGACCTCTCTAGGTCTGTCAGGGGCTCTTGCCAGGCCTGCTTGCCAGCGCAGCGCCTGACAGAAAAAGAGTATGTTGTATCCCTTACTCTCTGCGCCGTATGGGAAGCGAGCTACAGAGCTTGAGGAAGCAACCACGCTGCACTCGCAACTGGAAAACAAGGAGCCATGACACACAGCAAAGCACATGTCTCAGAAAGGACACAAATGGTGGATATGTGCATCACGGTTCTGCTGTAGGCTTTTCCCCCAAATGCACTAAATGCAAACACATGATAGTGTCTACTGATCCAAGCAATGGTAACGAGCGTGCCCAGAAGTCCAATCTGTCACAAACGGAGAGAGGTTTCTCTCTCTATAGACAAATATTATGGAATGCATTACTAATACTGAAACAATTTAATGGCAATCCATAAACCCAAAATAACATATCATTATACAACCTAAGCCTGCTATTAAAGGGACTCTCTGATCTAAGCCGTTCACTTAATGAAAGAATTTACAGATCCGAGCAGCTGTATTGTAGCCAGACAACTGAAAGCGAAATAAACTGAAAGATCATCTCCCATTACTGCATTAAGTTACATTGAGTGCCACTTTAATGAAATAAATTATAAATTCATCAAATTAGGTACAGTATATTCAGAGCAGGGTGTTTGCATACATGGATATGTTCACGCTCCTCTGGAGGTCATGACCTCTGCACTCTCCAGTCCTTCTTCCTGTATCCGTGTAACGGACAGGAAGTGGCCTGGGAGTGACTGGAAATGGGGGGCAGGGTGAGAGAGCATCTTTACAAAGTGTGCGATGCCAAAGCTGCACGGTGGACCCTCGCCCGTCAAATGATTAAAGGCATTAAGAAGCATCCTTTTGAGAAACGCACCAGGGTTAGTGTCCATTGTTCACTTCCAATTCCATTTCCCAGCTCTTTAACATAGGAGAAAATCCTTTTTAATGAAATTGGAATGAAAACAGCAGGGTGGGAGACTGCGAAACAGGGAGGAGGTGGGGTAATGGGTCCGTCTCATGCTGGGAAGCAGAGATCAGCGAATGCCAGCAATGATCAGTCAAACCACCGACAATCTGTGTCTGCGTCGACCTGTGGGGAAAGGGCGCTGTAACATTGGTCAGAGTGTGTCCACTTCACCAAGGGCTCCACACCTCACTTGATGACAGAAATGGCTTCCAGAGATTAAAGATGGGATTCCCACATCAGTCCACAGGAATTTAAAGATTTAAGGGCAGGGATTTTGTATGTTCGCCAAAATGAACTGAAATGAGCATGGTCCTACGAAAAAGCAAAAGCCTGTCACATTCCGTGCATGATATTATTTTATATACAATAGTGGAGATTGAGCAAAATGAGGCTTGTCAAATTTGAACATGTTCTTGATAATTAAACTTTGCAGTTTGTCAGAAGAACACAGATGACAACATTTGACAAAACCCTTATGAACGTTCCAATTTAGCTAAGATCAAATTCAAATTCAAATTTGAACAAACACTAATCACAACAAATTAAACCAGAAACTGGTTCTAAGTGCTAATTGCTAACAGCAGACCGGAAGAGATAGGGCCACAACAAATGAGAGAATTTCAGCATGCGGCCTATGCAATACAGTGTGGCAGGTCTCTGATGTGCGGTGTGGCCCCCTGCAGGCCGCAATGGGAGGTCCACGCCACCACTCAGGACCGAGCGGATCAGAGTCATCAGTCCCACCACGAGCCCCACAGAGCCAGGGCTGCGCCATTACATTCACCTGATGTCTCTAAAAATGCCCTACAGGGGCCTCGGATAGCGTAGCAGTCTAACGCCCTCGCATTGACTGGTGCTTTGTGAGTGTGAGCTGCCTATTACAGCAGCGGTTTGAAACCTGACTGTGCCAGACCAGTCCTGGCCGAGAGCCCTGATCGGGGGCGGCATTTGATTGTCCGCCCCAGGGGGAGAAGGGAGGGTATATTTATTTATACCAAAATAAATAGAAGGTATAACTGGTCACTAAATTGGGATAAAAACAGGAAAAAACTGAAACAAATACATGTAAAACAATTGTATTTTAAAAGGCCCTGCAGTTTCAGAGACACGGGAGAGGACAGGACTTTGTTTTCTACTACTTCTCTTATATGGAAACTTTCAAGCCAATTTCGCTTCACAAGCTAGGTTCATGTCCTAAATTAGGGTTCCTCAAATGACAGTCCACATGGGGTTGTTTTCGCCACCCTTCGTTTACCCGGGAGTCAGGTATGAGGACACTCTGGCCAATCAATTGCATTAATTGTTCAACTACCTGAGAGGAATGAAAGCAAGGACCGAATTTGGATTCATGGGCCAGATTTGAGGGATTCTGCTCTAAAGCTCGGCCTGACCCAAGTAATTTTCAGTTGGATGTCTCATTCCCTGGACTATCAATGAAGATCTCATACAACTGGAGTGTAATTTTCTCAACCCACCTTAATGGACCACCATTAGGACCAAATCCTGTACCTGGAGCTTGCAGTAATCTTGGAAGCTATGTACAGGGTGTTTCTATTACACCAATGCCAGTTCAATTACACAAAGAAGAAATGATAAGAACAATAAACAAGCTGATTACGGCAATGCCTACATTTGGGATAAATCAATCAGCACACACTCAGGGCCCAATATGCTTGGAATGCTTTCAGCTTTGATTTTTGTGGCTTTACTCTTCCCAAAGTAAATGATTTTACACCTGTTCCAAGTTCATATCATACCAGGCAACCCACTATATTGATTGATTAGAAGAAAATACAATATCAATACAAAATACAATGTCAAATTGCACTGATTAATACTTCTTGTTTTACATAAGTTCAGCCTTGTACTGTAGAAAGGGATACCTGCCAATTTAAATTTCTGTTGAAAAAGGATAGGCTTCAGGTAATAGTGTATATTTATTTTAGGGCTGTCCACGACTAAAACAAATCTTGGTCGACCAACAGTCGTCCATTTTTTTCGATTGGTCGAAACTTTTTCTTCTTCTATATGACACACCCTACTCGTTTTAATAAATACAATTATATGCACACTGCACTTGTCTCATGTTTTATAACTTTCTTAAGTGAATGACACAAATGAGTAACAATAGGCTAATGACTTTATGGAGCAGGAGTTCAAGATTACCTGAAAGAAAAAAAAAACTTCTGAGGCTGCTCCTCGTTTTATTAACGATAAACCCTGCCTTGGAAAATGCGCTTGCAAAGTTCCACTTTTTTTGGATCGTCCAAAGACTTGCATGGTCTTTGACATTATGTTCTTCGTTTATATCGAAATGAGTAATTAAAGTATGCCTACAGTCAGGGTTGGGAGGGTTACTTTGTAAATGTAATTAGTGCCTGAATACTGATTACACGGCTCTGAAAGTAATCCGATACGAATACAGTTACATGTCTCAAAAAAGTAACGTAATCAGATTACTTTTAGAATACTTTTGGATTACTTACTTTTTCCATCACAGATGGGTATGTTTTGGGGTACAGGAGACATTGGGAAGCTGTTATATAGCCAAAGGTGGTGCTACTTAGTACTAAAAGGGTGCTCAAACTTTTGCACACGCCATGTTCACTTTTTTATTTGATCAGTAATACATAGTTATTATGCATTACACTTTGAAAAAGGATGTCATGTTCAACTTTCCACTGTGTTGAGGTCAGGTCAGCTTCTGTTCATTTAATAATAAATACTAATAAATTTGAGATGTCAATTTAGCTAAATATATGCAACATTGTATCTGCATTTTTTGTTGTAGTCGTCGTCATTAACATGTTATGGAATTAGAATGGACAGATTCAAAATTAATCATAATAAAAAGCAAAGGGATATTGAAAGGCAAGTTCTTTTACTGTTTTGATGGCTCATCATGAGCATAACTCAAACACAGCATCTGAAACAACGTAATAACTTTTGAAACTTTTTGGCACTGAATAACAGCGACTTGTAAGGGATATGGCTTAGAAAAGTGCCAGTGTTGGCGGGCTGTGTAGCGGCGAATGCTCGGCAGTGCATAACGTAATTGACGTATAGTAGAGTACAATTGTCTACCAAATTGGGAGAAAACTGGGAAAAATAAAAAGAATAAAATAAAATGTCATCGTTTCAACAATAAAGAAAGCAGTATAAAATTAGCAGAGCAGTTAATGCGATGCCTCAAACCGTAGGCTAAGGTCAGGTAACAGCAAATTACTGCAGAACTGTGTTCATTAAACTGAAGGTTAGCTAACGTCGACTTACTCCAAGTGCTTTTTAAGATTCGAAGTCGAGTCCTTTGATGCCGACAGTATCTTTATTCCTGGAAGACACAAGGTACACTGGACCGACAGATTTTTCCCATGTTCTTCTTTAAACTGGAAATTGTGTCGATAACGCCACAAACTAAAAGCGGCCATCTTGTCCCTATCAATGTGTGTCTGAGTGTGGGCGCGTGCTTTTTTTTAAACGCATTTTTTTTACGCAGTTTTTTGGTTCTGTGCAGCGGCTGTAGTTTTCGTGAGCTGTGTGATGATAATCATGTAGGCATGATAATTTCATGCTGTAACTTTAGTAATGAATATCAGCTCATTAATGTTTGTAAGGAAAACTTTCCACCAAGAATTCCAAGAAGTAATCCAAAATGTATTCACTTCAGGTTTATTAAAGTAACTGTATTCAGATTACTCGTTTTTTAAATGTAACACGAGCTGAATACAGTTACTTGATTTTTGTATTCTGATTACGTAACGCCGTTACATGTATTCCGTTACAACCCAACCCTGCCTACAGTATATCACTAACCTTAACTGTAGGCAAATCTTAGGCTACAATTAAAATGCACATTCACGTGCCTAAAACAAGAAGGATACAATATAGGCTACATCAAAAGGGGTGTTATGCATGTTAGTTATAAATATATAAACCATACAATTAGCAAAACACATTTATTAAACATTTTTACTTTCATTAGTTTTGCAGAATTATTCACAACCTTACTATTACCTTAACTGCCTGATATAATTTAAAGAGAACATGTATAGGCCTAGCTATGTTAAGAGTGAAGGACTGTCACTGCCATACTCGCAGCATCTGGAATGGATTATTCTACTGACAAGCGCGCGGAACTGTGGTGCGAATCTAGGTGTCTCAGGCTGCGTGGATAATTTTTTTTATTATTCTTTTTTTCCGTGCGACTGCTCGACCAAAACAAATCTCGGTCGACCAACAGCCCATCGACCAAACAATCGACCAGTCGACTAAATAGGGTCAGCCCTAATTTATTTCAATGTAGTACTGCATACTTACAAAATATCTGTGACTAATTCATGTAACTAACCAAAATTTCAAAAACGAGACTCTATAACAGGGGAGGAGGGCAGAGGGAAGGAACGGAAGGTCCGTGCTTGATAACTTATTGTTATGAGATCATGAAAATGATCCAGACGCAGGACAGCTTAATTCTGCTCCATGCATGTGGTGTGTACTCGCTCTCATCTCCACAACAGAGCGAGTGCACTGTCTGCATTCTTTCACAAATGCCAGGCACATCCTTGCTGGTTCAAATTGACCAGGCTGGCTTGCAGAGATAAATACATCTGTCAGAGCAGTGAAATCCTTATATCTCAATGGCTGTACTACTGTGCATGTAAAAGGACTCAACACCATAATGAGAACCATGTCCTTTATCTGGTGGGGGGGCATAAGAGAGATCACTACCTTCAGACCAATGATTTCCTTGCTTTGATATTTCACAGATAGAAAGCGATTGTGATTCTGGGTGTATTCATAAATACAAATCCATATTCAATGCTGTATTTATAGTAAAAGCTTGGAGTTCTTTTTTTAACGTATAACTATCTGTACCAAATATGGGTTCTAGTGTGTTTTAATGAATTCATTCGTGGAATGCTCTCAACAGATTAACCATCAAAGGCCTGGCTCTGATCAGGTTTGTTCATTGCCTGTTTTTACATCTTTCTAACAGGGTGGTTTCACACCTGTTTTTCTCATAGAATACTTATTTATCACCCCCCCCATCCCCCTCCTGCTGAATTAGACCTGGAGGCTTGACCCACATACACTGCAGTGAGCTGGCTGTGTCAGTGAGTCCAGAAATTAAGAATGACTAAGGCCTAAATCTTTCTCTCTCTCTCATTGAACAAAGGAACACTTTGTGTTTGCATGCGTGTGTGTGTTTCAAAAAGACTGTAGAGTTTGAACAGATTTCAATATTTTAATATAAATCTAAGAAATAATTATTTGCCCTAATTGATGACTTTGTGCCTGGAAAAAAGCATCAGTGGCCATACTGTCTGGTCTTTCCAACTGCATGCAAGGTTTAGAAGTTGGATGTAGCCTCTGATTTTCCTAACTTTAAATGCTAAAGAACGTAGGAACAAAATTAATACCTGGACTAAAAACAGGCCTCCATACTTTCCAAGTGTACTCAAACAGTTATACTGGCTTGGGGTCTGAAGTTAATTTAAATTTTAAAAGGGTACAAAACAAGACTATAAATATAACATATGTCGGTAAAAATTAGCTATAACGTGTAAAGATATGTAGTTTCTCATCAAGTCTTAATAGGAAAGGCGAAATCTACACCTTACTATGCCTCAAGAATATACGAGAACTTGCATGGTCTTGATATACGAGAACAAGCAAGTTGCTTGATGTATGATGTGGAATCACAAGCTATGCATTTATCGAACAGTGGTCAATGCGTAGATCTAATTAAACAAGTATCGTATCATAGCTGTACAAATCATTGCATGCAAACTACCCTGTTCGCCCTCGAGCCAATTTATATGCGAATGAGACGACTCGCCGATGTTTCTTTTGCAACCCTGTCTCCCCTTTGTCTCCATGGCAATAGTTACCGAGTTTACATCCCGAAACGTACGCGATGGTTAGAGACACGCAGGAGTAAATGTATGCAAATTGCGCAGTAGCAGCCAAAAATAAATGCTATACCATATTAATCTACGTCATTATCCGGTTACACCTTTGTGCCGTCGGAATATATTGCTGAATGACACTATACATACCTACCTTAGGACACTCGAGTGCACGTAAAAGAAAAATTCAACAGGGTGCAAGTGACACATCCGTGCTTTATTGCTATTACGTTTAAGCGACAGTATTCCCTTTTCATCTTCGTATAGCCTACAGTATTCATTGATGCTCCTTAATAATTGCATTATTCTCTCGTTGTGCTATTCATAATTGTGTACCCTTTTGTTTAGTTTTAATACACTTTCAATGAAGACCAACCATGGCTGTAACGAGCATCACATTCAGTCATTAATGGATGGTTATCAAAGAAAGCGGGTAGCCCGGTTTTTTTTACCAGGAACCCTTATCTCGTGGCGCGGGCCGATGTACAATATTGTGCTCAAATTACAAAAATGGTGTAACCGAACGTTTCGTTTTGTTGTTGTTGTTTTTTTATTCCATGGTAAGGAAATACGACGTGTTGTAGATGAATAGAGCGCACGGTCGCTTTAAGCGCAGCAATCTTTGTTGTAAGGTTAGTCTCTTACCCTTAGAAGCATCCTTTTCTTCTTTAGGCTTCGCCACTTTTCCGCTCATAGATCCCAGTTTGGACGTGTAATTCCAGATTAAGACTAGAAACAAAATCCTTAGATTGTTTACAAACTGGGTCTTCTGAGAAATCCTAGGAAAGTCCCCCCCAACGTACAGGGTTCTGAGATAAGGACACTGTGAGACGAAATAAAGAAAATAGATAAATTAGCATGTTGCAATGTTTATTCGAAACAAAGGGAAAATACGGCTAATCAAAAGCCGTTTTGTGTATCAAACGCTTACCACTCTGTGTAAATCTCGTAAATCAATTTAGACATAAATGCGTATCCAACGATTGCAGATATGTCAGAAAGAACGCAACTGGATGCAGCAAACACACGATATAATAGACTTATAGAAATGCAAATTATTTCATTTTAAAACGTGCTATTTCCAGTAGGTTAGGCTACTCATCGAAAACATTCGCAGCAGCACCTAGATGACTGATGCCATTTGGAATATCTACACTAAAATAACTCTTAAAAGAGCTCCGGTGTTAAATATGTGTTGTGAATATGGATTAAAAACTGTTCCTCTGTACATTAAATGACTATTCTTACCTTATCCCTTCCACGTTACCCGCTACATCAATGCCCATTGAAACAAAACACTCAACGCGAAGATTTACGTTGCGCTCTAGACAAGACGCGTTCTGCGCTTGTTAAAATACAGAAATGAAAAAAAGGATAGAAAACAAAAGAAAATTAAAAAGAAGAGAGCGCTCCCAACGTGTATCAATCGACGTCGGATGAGACAGATCGTATGGAAATTAAACTAAAATAGCCCGGGCCCACGGGAACGTCCTTCTCGAACTACGGAGGGTTATTGGTAGCTTGTGCTCTGTAGCGTGCTCTACTAGGCTACGATGCGAGAAGAGTACTCCTAATCGCTCCAAGTATTCGCAGATACCTCAACCACCTATAAACCAAATACAAATAACAATGTCCACAAAGAGAGTAGGCTACTTCACTTGCGGGCATGTTGATACAGGTAGCCAACGTGTCAAGCCACTTAAGAACATGCAATCAATTATTTACTGGTTCAATTCCATCCCACAATTTATAAAACAGCCCACGTGAGGTTGTAATTATAAATGCACGTAAATCCTCATGGGGTCTTTGGACAATGCACAGATTATGTTGGTAACTGATTTAAACGCAGAAGTTACTGCAAAAACCTTCCGCGCTAGTTGTGTAGTTTAAGCCGTTCGGTTTTATTTTGTTTGATGATACGCTATTTATATTGGTCTAAGGAATTAAATGGGCTATTATGTAGGCTAATATAAATCGTGAAACGATGTAAGAAACACGAATCTTTAGCTAAGTAGTTTAGAAATCAATTCAGCCATGTCTTCAGAGTGTTTAATCAAAACTGAAAAGCTGGTAAATCAATTTAATTAAATTAGTAGGCTATTTCAGTCGTTTGCTTTTCTCTGTGTACATGTGTTTATTGTATGTCTACAACACTTAAATTCGTCAGACAGATCTCCACAGACAGAAAACGGAGCTCTTTAAAAGTTGCGTAAACGTTCAATAAGAAGGAAAGGAACTGATTATTGCACTTGCATAGCCACACGAATACACTGTACAAAAGACTGAGCTGTATCGTTTAATATTAACGAACATAGATAGTCTAATCTATCATATTAATGAAAACATTTGCCAACTGCGCCATCCTCTCACCTGAAAATGATGTTGGGGAATAAGCAGAACAGTCGCACGTAGCCGGCGTCTCTGCTCGTTTTGTCACCAATACCAAAGTCCTGCCTGAATTTTCTGAAATCCTGCTAGACGCATAACATGCAAATAAACCAGATGGGTCTGATTCTTATTTCGGATGAAAAGTATTAAAACGTCATAATGATTCGCCAAAACTGCACTGAGCAGTGTTTAACGAGCTTCAATGTACCTTTCTAAAGTTTCACAGTGCTGTCGTTGTTCATCTTGTCTCAGAATTCCCTCAAGATTCTTGTACAGCGGAGGTGCAATGAAACGCAAACGACATTTAACTCTGTAGGTACCAGACAACTCAGATACTATATAAACCAGATAGACGTAGTAACCTTCGAGTAACCGTTTCGCGTTTTACTGCCCCCTCTCTGTACACAGATGGGGCATCGCAGTTTCGTTGATCTTAAGTAACGATTAATGCCATTCATTGACTTTTATCTTATCATAGACAACGTCAGCTAAAACGTACGTACGTACTGATTTAAATCAATAGCGAACATAATTTTACATAATTTTGATCATAAGGGTAGTAGATTAACAATGGGAGGTAATAAACTGATGTTTATCAATATTTATTTCCTAAATCGACTATGACAGTAGTGCACGTCACAGTTTTTTTGTGACATGATGTACGTCTTCGCAGACATTCGGAGCTATACAATGAAGCCCTTCACGAATATCTTGTTCATGACTAGTAGTCGTTTAACTTTCAGGTTGCAGGTTTTCGTATTTTACTGGTTGCCTGGTTATCGTGGTCATACACAACAGCTGTACTGTGTTAGATATACACGTGGCTGCTTTATAGTGGTCAAATATGTTCGCTTCTTATAGTTTCCAACAGATGAAGAATATTAGCCTCAGTTTTAAAAATAGCGTAACATCTGGCTGCTCTTTTTCTTTTGTGGACGACTCATACGTAATTCATACCCACAAGTATTCGTAGGTAATGAAGTCCCTCAAAACTCGTCAACAGTCTGGCCCAATGCAGTATAACATTTTCCATTTTTATTATTATGTTTTATTTCAATTTGGCTACACCTTGATCAAGAACAGCAGAATGAGGTTGTGGCGGGGACGGGTGGAAGGTGGAAGAGCCTTCGGCGCCACAGAATTCGCACGTAACAAATGCCAAAATAGGCGAGACAGTTGCTGTTTTGAAGATTTCATGTTAGTTTCATGTTAGATTAGGATGTCTCTTGTTGGCAACTGATGATATTTATATTAGTATCCTGGACAGCTTCAGGGACAAACTAGCTATATTACTCGAAAAGCAAAAATGAACAAGCATGATTTAAAATGCAGTCTCCGGATATTACGCAATTATAAAAGTGAGGCTGGTCTACGCATTTCACTCTGGGGTAGGAAAAAGGGTTACGGTTAGTTGTTGGTCGCAGGATATACGGTTGCTATTTTAGGGGAAATTGGACTCCTTAGAAAAGTCCAAGACTTTTCAAAGTCCAAGTGCCACAGACAGCTGTAAGTATATCGCCTTACAGACTCGGAAAAGGAACAACCTGTATGTGAAACATAAACCAAAAATCGCACTATAGGCTATCCCTGTTTACCAGATGGCGTTATATACTATGTTCACTCTATATTGTCCTTGTGTGTAACTGTCTGACAAGTTTGTGACAAGATGATATCCTCCAATATCCCTAAAACGCTTTGTAATTAAGTTAGACATTATAGAGTATTATGATTTGTCTTGATGGGCTTCAGTGAAGTGATGTATCTGTCACTATCTATAACACACTATAAGACATTACAAGTGTTTTTTACAGGCTTCAAGTGGTGGTGTACCTGGCAGTATCTATAGCACACGATAAGGCATTATAAGTGTTTTTTGCAGGGTTACAGTGAAGTGATGTGATACCGTGTATAAAACATTATCAACCATGTGCTTTTTACAGGTTTTTATTGCATAAAATGAAAGCAACAAACAGACTCAGAACTATATTACTCACAACTCACAACTTCTTCACTCAAGTGACAAAACAATAGCTATGTTTAACAGAACAGCAGGACGAAGGGAGTGGAGTTTTTATTATTACAGGGGAGAGGAAGAGAGAGAGAGAGAGAGAGAGAACCAGTACACTATAAATACACAAAATAAAGTTCAACCATATCTCTCCTGGGTTCCGGCCAAAAACAAATCAAAATAACTAACTAAATAAAAAGCACCTTTAGGCAAAACGCTATTCCTTTAGACACACAGACATGTACGACTTTTCATTTGTGTTTAATCTGGGTCTCACGGTTCTCTCTCAGCAGGCATTCAGCTCCCGTGTTCCAGCCACCTAATGAGAGAGCAGAGCAGAGTAGCTTTACAGTAATAATCACACAGGTACAGTTAGGTAATGCCACACAGCTGTGTGCCCTAGCTGCCGTGCCAGTAGGCATGGCACTTTTGGCAGGGGTTTCAATGAGAGCAACAGCTCAACCTGCTGATGTTAGGTGTTAGGAACAGTGTCTTAGGTGATGTTGTTAGAATGGATTTCTGAGGCAAAGACATCATCAACAAAGGGCAACTGTGGTCAGAAGAGCATACTCCTAGTTCATGAGGTCCGTGCATTAGTTTGAGGTACAAGGATAAACAGGCCTTGTCTTGTCATTGTCTTGTTAAGTCTTGTCAGTTTGAATTGCATCTGTCTGAGTCCATCTGTTTGAATGTTGGCCGGAGCGTTAGTTGAAGAAGGAAAACACAATACAATAGAGAATCAGTCATAATCTCATTTCTACACAAATAGGAAGCCGGACAACATTTAGCAGATAAAGCTATGGAGAAAGAGAAAACCGTTTGCTTTGATCCAGAGGGCGCCTGGCAAGGTGAAGCAGCAGCCACATAGTCTATATTTGAAAAAGAACAGCTCCATGACATGAGAGTTTATTAAGTCTATGAATATTTAATTATGTCTACTGATGTAATTGTTGTGCTTTTTTCATTTAAAAAAATATATATATTTAAGTAAGCATTTTTGCACATGCCTGGATGATAAACAGCTATTGTGGTAGCCAATAAAATCATAAAGGCTTACATGAATCACAATGCACAAAGGCTGCCCTTCCTCTCGATCAGTCTCTGTCTAGATGTCTGTGTGCGCAGGACGATGTGGCATCATTCACTCAAGCCTGTAGCTTTGTTTTGGCTGTCACCAAACGCTTGTTAAGAAGAGTGTGAAGGATTCATCCTGTCATATGACCTTTTTTCCACTGCTCAGTAGACCACTGTGTTCTTTGCACCACTTTACTCGTAAACATGCATTTTTAGGTGCAATAAGGTGTTTAGACACTGTAACCCAATCATAGTATCCCTCTCTGTGAAGTTCATGACGATCTACAAAAGTTCTCGAGTTCTTGATGAACCTGCTTGCTCACACCCTAGATTGATATTTGCAATCAACTGATTCAGAATTGCTTGTCTGTTTTTCCTTGCATCTCAAACCAGTGCACGGACATTGAGGTTGAGGTTGAGCATGTGCTTTCAACCACAGTTTCTCCTAGCTGATGATGTCTTTCCCTCAGACTTCCATGCCAACATTACCTTAGCCACTGTTCCTCATGAAACATCAGCAAGTTCATCAGTCTTCACCACTGAAGCTCCTGCCAAACCTGCCCCAACAATCACCAATATATTTTTATAAATGGCACTAAGCATGATGGGATGTTAATGACTTATTTAACTCAGGGACCACACCTGTGTGGAAGCACCTGCTTTCAGTATACTTTGACACAAGATTCTGTTATCTCTGCTCATGGTTTTTCTTACCACTGTCATGCCGATGACACTCAACTCTTTCTCTCCTTCTCTCCATCTGAGACCCAGGTCGCGGCACGGATCTCTGCATGCCTGGCTGACATCTCTGCCTGGATGTCCACCCACCACCTGAAGCTGAGCTGCTCTTCCTAACTGATGCTTCAATCACAGTGGAAAGCTCCATAGTGTCTCCGTCCCAGTCTGCCAGGAGTCTTGGAGTGACCCTGGACAACCAGCTGTGCTTCTCGGGCCACATCGCAGCAATCACCCGGACCTGCCGATTCTCCCTCCACAACATCTTGAGGATCCGACCGTTCCTCACCCAAGAGGCCACACAACTCCTGGTCCAGGCCCTGGTGATCTCACATCTGGACTACTGCAATTCCTGGCTTGCAGGCCTACCGGCCTGTGCCATCAAGCCACTGCAACTAGTCCAGAATGCTGCCGCACATCTGGTGTTCAATTAACCGAAGTTCACCCACATCACCCCTCTGCTCTCCTCTCTGCACTGGCTCCCTATCGCAGCACGCATCAGATTCAAATCACTGGTGCTTGCTTTTCAAGCGGCTAGAGGAACTGCTCCCCCTTACCTCCAGACACTCATCACACCCAACACCCCAGCCAGACCCCTCCGCTCCACCTCCTCTGGCAGACTGACTGTTCCATCCCTCCGGGGCGCCCGGCAGCCACTCCTCGCGGTCTCGCCTCTTCTCCCCTCGGTGGTGGAATGACCTTCCACAATCGGTCAGGACCGCGGAATCACTCGCCACCTCAAAACCCACCTTTTCTACCCAATTGTCATTACCACTGCCTACTTGCTCAACACTTCTTGTATATGTATCCCTGCCTACTCCTCATTAAAACTTTATTTTTATTTTTTATAAATAAATAAATTACTAACCTTTTCCTTCCCAGTGATACAGGTATGGTATGCAGCTGCCTACTATGATGTCTATCACTGTATTACTGCACTGATCTCTTGCGCAAACTATGATTGTTCCTACCATTAATGCACATCTTGTAAGTCTGCTAAATGCTTAAAATGTAAAATGTAAATGTATCCCTCATTTACTCAAGTGTCACCTCATTTTGGCAGTTACCTGTCATTGTAATGAGGAGCCATCTTTACTAGTTAATGCAGACTGTATTATTCAAATTAATTTCATAGTGGGAAGGCCACAGACATCTGCTGAGAGGAGCGTGAGCTAGATGGCTGTGTTGTGATGAATAGCTGTCCATCATAAATGTGGCACAAGATGCTCCAATCATTTAGTTTCAGTAGCTAGCTGAATCAGGAGAGATGATATTATGAGCCAGCTACTGAAACTAAATGATTGGAGCATTTTGTGCCACATTTTGAACTTTTTTAAATTTCCCTCTCAGGAGATAATGTGCTCTTTTTTTGGGATCATCAGTAATTCCATGACCAGGTGTCAGAACACCAGCCACCTTTTGCTCTCAATAACAGTTCAGCGAGCGAATGTTGTCTTCACACCAACACTTCGTTCATTGTAATGAACGTACCCGAATTTATAAATCAATATATAAAATAGAGCAGATGGCAAAAAAGCAACAGTACACCTCCGGCTGTCCGCGATGAACAAGGTGGCGATGCATGAGACAATATTAACATTGTGAAAGTATCATTCCCAAAATAATTTTCTGGGGCAGCACCAAAAGCTTAATAAAAACGTCGGGGGTGATTTATTTGCCTGTGGTGCTCCAAGGTTTTAGCGTGGTGCCTTTTGTTTGAAACGGACAAAAGCAAATGCAGGCAGATGACAGGCCTGCAATCAAGGCTGGGGGAGGTGGACTCTTTTGTTACGCTGAAACACACAGGTGTTTAAGAGGATAGAAGGACGGAGGTGAAAGGAGAAACGTACTGTGGGCCCACTCTACTGGGGGAGCTCTGGGGGGCACTGATAAGGAACACATTCTAGCCCAGTCATTATTGTTTCCTGTAAGTAAACAATGGTTTCTATGCAGTGGAATAAGTCAGGGGCAATTCAAATCAGGCAACATTCTGTTCAGTGGGAATTATTTGTCCAGGGAGGGACGCTCATGAAACTATGTCTGAATTCCACTGAAGGGCTCTACAGCGTGTGTCTTTCATCAAGGGCAACAGCGTGTCCTAGCAACAAGGCTTCTGAATCTTTAATTTCAAGGCCGTGGCTTCAAAGTATTTCCAAGATATATTACACAAAAAGATGCTGCGACAACAGATCAGCATGACCTCGACACAAAGCTTAGGACAACCGCTGTGCATAGGGTGGCCATACATATGGTATTATGCCGGACAGTCTGGTATTTAAGCGAAGAGGATGGGCTCCCCCCATTTTTAGTCTGGTTCCTCCAAAGATTTCTCCCTACCAAGGGAGTTTTTCCTTGCCACTGTTGCCTTTAGGCTTGCTTTTGGGGGGGTCTAGGCCTGGGTTCCCCCTCTGTTAAGCGTTTTGTGACAATTCTATTGTGAAAAGCGCTATACAAATAAATTTGATTTGATTTGATTTGTCCTCCGTCCAGCACGATCCTCTGCCGGACACCCATTTGTCCTCCTTTTGAATAATGAATCGCCTGTGTGGTTGGTCTAATAAATGTCAACAAATACCACGCTTTAATATGATGTTCTTATGTATGCTATGGGCGCGAGCAGCAAGCCACATGATTTTTCAGAAAAGACTATCATGCCTTCTGTGCAATGTGTCAGTGTGAGGTGGACGTCAGCAGCCAAAAGTTACTAAAAGTTCCTGGCCAACAGAAGGCTTATGGAAAATGTCAGGAAGGGACAGAAGTACCAAAAGTACCAATGGTTTTATTACCCCTCAGGTAATAAAACCATTGGTACAACACATAACCCCCTCTCACTTCCATTCTTACCTCCTGTAAGGTCAGGGAGCTAAAAGCTGCACTAGTCGGCCTCGTGGCAACTAGCTAGTATTTTTGGCATAAATAACTTAAGAGTTGAATTACTATGCTGGAAAAAATCCTGCCATAATACTGTGCACAAGCATCTCGCCCTGGTGTCTTTGCTAGATAATTCAGCAGCAAACAGTTAACTCGAAGAGCAAGGCCTTTTCTCTCTTCGACAAAGAACAGCCATGCTCAGCTGGAATGGGGGACACTAACTGTCTGCACACCCTCGCAAAACAAGGGGAACACGAAAGAGCCCCGAGCTGGAACAAAAGGGACCCACACACTATGTGTATCTTCACTGGTATCTGCCACTGCAACCAACACGTGCTCTGAAGGACTCCAGTAAGGCCGACAATATATACGCCATTTAGCAGAAACATCACAAAACATCCCAGGCTAGGCTAGTCTAGACATTATATAATGAATGTATTTATATTGTGTTATATTACTGTTTAGTGAAATGTGTTAGAATTAAACATTGTAACAACAGGTTAACTAGTTAGCTATTTAACTGGTTGTCTGCAAGTTGACCATAGCTACCCTAACACAGTAGCCTGTTCATTTATTTGAATCCTTTCTTAACCGTGATTATGGAGATCATCATGTCAGATATATGATCTCTGTAATTCGCAGGATTGAAATAACTTGTTCGACGTTTTGTTGGTAGTATAGTTTGTGAGCTGAAGCTATGCTTCTCTCTCACGCAGTGCTACTCCTCATGAAACTAACGTGGTATTCATCGCAAAAACATTGCGCAAACCTGTAATTCACCTGTAATTCACGTGTCCACACACATAGTAGCATTTGCCCATTTATCGTAGTATTATTAAAATAGACTCTGTTTCCACTCCATGTCTATTTATTCCATGTGGCCAGTTTTCAAGGCTTCGCTTCTCATTCATGCTTTAACAAACACACATCCATACATGTATACACATTTACGCACAATCACATTCATCCAACACATCCACCCCATTTTCTCATTTATTTGTTTTCCCTCAATTTAGCTTCCCATTTCAGTTCTTGGTTTCTGCTGATTTTATTACGCTTGATAAATATTTTTGTGTCTGCTGTGATGTTATGGAAACATGGGTGTAGCCAAAATTCTATTCCTAGAACTCCCAAAATCCTTCACACTTCACATAAACATTGAAGCATCAATATATTCATAATCCATAAGTGAATAATCAAATGAGACTGATTAAATACAACCTGGTGTGATAAAACCACACCTGGCCCCTACAGCGGGCAAAAATGAGGCTTTCCAGGCTGTTTCCCAGGAGCTACATGAGCAATGTTGGTTAATTGTGGCTGCACATTCCTGCCCCAGCCATGGCTATCAGTCCAGCTGCATCGTAGAAAGTGCCACCCGGGGAGGGCCTTTTTTTCAATCAGCGCAGAGACTAAGCACCCTTTGATGTTCGGTAGATGAGAACGGTCAGCAAGGATTCGTCTGTAAATGGGTCACAGAGAGGAAAATAGGACATGGGGTGTGGATCTCCCTGTGAGAGGACAGACGCCCTCCATATTTCTACAGAGGGATAGATCATTTAGAATGATCACCAGGCAATATTAGGCACCTGGAGGTATCAGAGCTGAAGGAGAGTATGATGGGAGAACTGTGGACTATGAGACTGGGGGGCAACTGGACATGATGACTGTGGGTATACAGGTAACTGCCAAAATAAAGGAAATGCCAACACAAAGCATCTTAATAGGGCGTGCACCTTGGCATAGATTCTACAAGTGTCCATTGGAGGGATGCAACACCATTCCTACATGAGAAATTCCATCATTTGGTGTTTTGTTGATGGTGGTGAAAAATGCAGTCTCAGGCACTGCTTCAGGATCTCCCATAAGTATTCAATTGGGTTAAGATCTGGTGGCTGAGACAGTCACGGCACGTGGTTTACATTGCTTTCATTCTCATCAAACCATTTAATGATCACTCGTGCCCGTGGATGGAGACATTGTCATCCTGGAAGTGATCACTCCCATCAGGAAAGAAATGCTTCACCATGGGATGAAGGTGATCACTCAGAATGGCTATGTATTTATTGGTGTTTTCCTTGCACTCTAAGGGGTTGAATGGACCTAAACCATGCCAGGAAAGCACACCCCACACCATAAGAGAGCTACCATAAAGGCCTATACTATAAAGGCCTTTATACTTTATACTTCTGCGCAACCTATGCGACATGGTGTCCTTACACTTCTAGTCTATTTGCCAGCAATGTGAACGCGGAAATGTTGAGTACCCCAAAGTTTTATGTTAGAAATGTACAGTACGAGGTACAGTATGGTCCAGTGGTTACAACGTTCGACACTGGCCACGGAGACCGGGGTTCGATTCCCCATCCTGCCAGAGTCGGCTCTGGCCGGGAGTGTCACCAGGGGGCGGCGATTGGCTGTCCGCCCCAGGGAGGGGGGAGGCAAGCCGACAGGATATTCGCTGCGCATAAGAGTGGCCCTGTAGTACCGGGTTTACGGTCAACAGCCTGGTGCTGTATTCAGAGGAGACATTACATTACATTTACATTACATTTTAAGCATTTAGCAGACGCTCTTATCCAGAGCGACTTACAAGATGTGCATTAATACAAGATAAGAACAATCATAGTTAGCGCACAAGATCAGTGCAGTAAAACAGCAATAGACATCATTGCAGGCGTCTGCATATCATACCTGTAACACTGGGAAAGAAAAGGTTAGTGTTTAAAAAAATAAATAAATAAATAATTTAAATAGTGTAGAACAAGTAAACAGTGGTGATGACAGATTGACTAGATGGACAGTGTTCAGTGGTAGTGGAGTCTGAAGAGGTGGGTTTTAAGTCTCTTAAGTAGTCCAGATGTGAGATCACCAGGGCCTGGACCAGGAGTTGCGTGGCCTCTTGGGTGAGGAACGGTCAGATCCTCCGGATGTTGTGGAGGGAGAAACGGCAGGTCTGGGTGATCGCTGCAATATGGCTCGAGAAGCACAGCTGGTTGTCCAGGGTTACCCCAAGACTCCTGGCAGACTGGGATGGAGACACTATGGAGCCTTCCACGGTGATTGACGCATCAATCATCGGGGAGCCCTTCGCTGGGAGGAAGAGCAGCTCTGTCTTCCCCAGGTTCAGCTTCAGGTGGTGGGTAGACATCCATGCGGAGATGTCAGCCAGGCATGCAGAGATCCGTGCCGGGACCTGGGTATCAGATGGAGAAAAGGAGAGAAACAGTTGAGTGTCATCAGCATAACAGTGATAGGAAAAACCATGAGCAGAAATAACAGAGCCAAGTGACTTGGTGTACAGAGAGAATAGGACGGGGCCGAGCACCGAGCCCTGCGGGACTCCGGTAGAGTTACTTCTCCTTCGTCACTACCGGTCGCAGGACTACGGCAGTGAACTCGCATTACTAGGGGGGAATTGTGTATGGGTTCCCAGCATTTAGAAACTGCCAGATGCTAACTTGCATATGTTGGGCAATTAGCATAATTAGCATTAATTAGCATAATCACCTATCTGGACAATATTTCAGCAACTGCTTGGCCGATTTGGACAATATTGGAGTGGTTTTGGGGGTTATTGAGGTTGCTGAATCCATTTCTGACATTTTCATAATTACCTTTTAAACCAGAAGTGGCCATATTTCAACTCTCGGTGGGCAGATTTTGATTCAGTTTCAGTCAATTTAGAAGTTTTAGAGGACGCTGAATCGATTGGATTGGACAGATAACTTATGTATTTGAAATAATTGAAATAACTTCAACTCGGTTATAAATTGTAGGATATTTATGAACAGAATTATCCAAACGATGCAGAACATGTACATCTTAATTCATAGACCCTTATACTCTGAGGTGACTCACAATTGGGTATTGGAGGTAACAAAGGCAAGTACCATACCAAACTAGAATAATATGACTATGGCTAAATAATATCCTCAAAAAAAGAGAGAAGGAACGCACCACACTTCGGAGTGGTGTGCGCTGCCCGTCAGGGACGCGGATCGAAACCCGCGTCTCTACCAGACCGGCCCTGGTCGTCAGCCCAATTGAAGGCGGCATTTGGCTGTCCGCCTCCGGGGGAGGGGGAGGGAGAGCCGGCACGAGTCCGTCGAGGAGAAGGTTAAGGCATCTGTGGAATAATTTCCGTCTCGGAAGAGGCGGGAACAATCGGCCAGGAATGTGTGTCTCGCTCCCGGAGGATGGGGCGATGGACTCGTGGGGGTGGGGAATTGAAATAAAAAGAGGGTTTAATTGGCAACCAAATTGGGAGAAAAACGGGAAAAAATCTGAAATAAATTTATTTTTAAAAAATGTAATAAAAAAAAAGAGAGAAGGGAGTATAATACAAGTCAAAAATCATACCCAGGTGGTGAAGTAAGCGGTGCATGTGACACATGGGCTACTCCTGATTGGTCTAAATCTCATGCTACGAACGGACACACACACACACGGATGGACACACATGTTACGTATAGAAGCAGCTGCACCGCTTAAAATTTTTAGAACACATGAATCCTGGAACAGGTTTTAAAACACAAGTATGCCCAAAATTATCAGAGCAGAAAACTCTATGTGCACTAGTTACACAACGCGTTACAACTGGAAAACTTTCATCAAGCAAGAGTGCACTTCTACTACTCTTCACTGTTATAAACTATATCCATTTTTACATCATTTACATTTTACATTTTAAGCATTTAGCAGACGCTCTTATCCAGAGCGACTTACAAGATGTGCATCAATACATGGTAGGAACAATCACAGTTAGCGCACGAGATCAGTGCAGGAATACAGCAATAGACATCATTGCAGGCATCTGCGTACCATACCTGTAACACCGGGAAGGAAAAGGTATTTTACAATGTTTACAAAATGTACAATTTTTTTTTTTTTTTTTTTTAAATAAAGAGTATAGTGTTGAACAAGTAGACAGTGGTGAAGACAATTTAGCTAGATGGACAGAGATCAGGGGTAGTGGAGTCTGAAGAGGTGGGTTTTGAGTCTCTTGCGGAAGATTGGAAGTGATTCCGCAGTCCTGACCAATTGCGGGAGGTCGTTCCACCAACGAGGGACCAGGACAGAGAAGAGGCGAGGCCGCGAGGAGCGGCTGCCAGGCGCCCGGAGGGATGGGGCAGTCAGTCT
Source organism: Aldrovandia affinis (assembly GCA_029706075.1). Lineage (NCBI taxonomy): Eukaryota > Metazoa > Chordata > Actinopteri > Notacanthiformes > Halosauridae > Aldrovandia > Aldrovandia affinis. Next base: position 563,199 of record JAINUG010000167.1, read on the forward strand.
GCCAGCGGAGGCGGAGCGGAGAGGTCTGGACGGGGTGTAGGGCGTGATGAGTGACTGGAGGTATGGGGGAGCAGTACCTCTGGCCGCTTGAAAAGCAAGCACCAGTGACTTGAATCTGATGCGTGCTGCGATGGGGAGCCAGTGCAGAGAGGAGAGTAGAGGGGTGACGTGGGTGAACTTCGGCTGGTTGAACACCAGGCGAGCAGCAGCGTTCTGGACTAGTTGCAGTGGCTTGATGGCACAGGCCGGAAGGCCTGCCAGCAAGGAGTTGCAGTAGTCCAGACGTGAGATCACCAGGGCCTGGACCAGGAGTTGAGTGGCCTAACTCACTTTGCCAACTTTTGATAGATGGTAAAGCTAACTATGGATCTGGGGCCGTATTCACAAATCATTTTATCTTACCACTAGGAGTACTCCTAAATCGCACTAAAACCTTTTAGTTAGGAGTCCCACCTTAAAACCTATTCACAAAGCTGCAAAGACAAACTCATACTAAGGAAGTCCTAGAATTTTCAAGCTAAGAGTGAGGGCGGGGTTGACATCGTTGCTATGGATGACGTTGTTTCTCATGAACGAGCTTACTCAGAATGCCCACAGCGATTGGCTGATATAGGGGATGGGTCTCTGCCCGCGATTTCAAGCTATAAAATAAATTATATGCTACTGTAAAGGGGTATGTAGGCCTACCTGTTCCTGTTATATTCTAGTGGTGTAACGGATCGCAGTTGATCCGTGATCCGTACGGATCAACCCCCACGGTTCGGCACGCATATGATCCACGGATTAATAGCTAAATTGAACCATCATAGAGAAATACAGTTTTTCTGCCGCTGTTACGTTTGAACCCTCTGAGGTCCGTGCTAAGCTTTGAGATGGTTTGTAATTTTGGCATGGTCTGATATTTATCTCAATTTCATCAACTTAACACACACTTACTCCAAAGTGTTTGATATTTTTATTTGAAGGACAATCACAGCTACATTTGTATGCCATCAATAGTTTGGTCAGTATCATATGCGGCTTGTAAATAGATCTACAAACACACAAGTTAAAAATAGTACATTTTTCTGCTGTCACAAAAGTTGTGAAAGCACACACTAAACTATAGTGACGAATTGTTTTGCCAATGTGCGTTTGTTCATCAAGGTCTTGGTTATGTAAGGGTGTGAAAACAGTTTAGCACATCTGAGATCTAAATAGCTAAAAACCTGTTTTTATCAGAACTGGTCACATTTATTTCAGGCTGTGGGAGGGCTAAATGCTAAATACCTGAATATTCATTATTCATTGTCCACACCTCTAAGAGTTGTCAGATGGGCCATCGCTCTCTCTCAAAGGCCATCAGAGTAAGCAAGTCAGTGAGCCATGCAGAAGAATATATGCTTTTTCATTTGGGAAGATTTATTGAAAACAGCACACAAACTACTATACAGTATATACAGGGGAATGCCACATATTACAAGTCATACAGCCTAACAATAATGCACATAATATCCTCCTGAGACCCAAGGAAAAAAAAGGGTCTTCCAATTAAACTTTTTTGTGATTTTTTCACTTTAGAGTTAAAACAACAACTCACAATTTAGATTTTAAATGGCTAAGCAATATTTGAGTTACCATTTCTCCTTTCACGACAAGCGCTTCTTGTGGCAACAGCCATTTTGGCTCTTATTTTATTATCCACAAACGTAGGCAAAACAATGTCGGAGGCGACACGCAAATAACTCACAAAACAAACCAAAATGATAAACGAACTGGAACAAACAAAGCTAGCTGAACAAACAAAGCTAGCTAAACAGCAAATCCAAAACGTAATCCCAAACACGGATTTAACTAAACAGAAGCACTCTAATAATAAACAAAAACAAGAATCGATTTTACAAGGACGTGAGATCATGAAACCGATCATGCTACATACGATTTTTTATAATATTTTAGGCTGTTTGAAAAGTATTCTTCCATAGATCTTGTGTGCCTATTGAAATTTGTTACGTTGCAACACGCGGAATATGTAGTCACAAGACGCGGAATTCATATATTGAATATATATATACGAGTATTTGATAACATGGCAAATCAAATATAGTTACTTACTCTTCGTCAGTTGTTGTCCTCGTCGCTTTCCATCAATGCTCTCAAACACTGCAGCGCAGAAAATCTTTCCATCTTGAATAAAATTGTATGTCTGTATAAAATCTTGCTTCAAATTGTCGACAGTTTGTGTTGTTTATGCCGGCGTTTTCACACATGGCCCCACGCCCCTCCCCACGCACCTCCCCGAAACGTAGCACCTAGTTACCATGTCAATAGAAGGGGGACGTTACTAACAGGTAAAAAAGAGAGTAAAAGGCAAGGTTTACTTTTGGTCTAATTAACCTAATTTAAAAAATCCCATTTGATTTGCCAGTGCTCAAATCGGAAAGTCGCGATTCTAAGGTTTCTGTCAATGTTTTTGTCGCGTGTGTATGATAAAATATCGCGAAGTTAGAAATAGTAATATACTTTTATTGCTGTTGGGAGCGGCGCCGCTCCCGTCGACCTCAGGGGGTTAAAGTAACAATTCCCTAAATCTCGATGCAGAGTTACAGTGAAGAGATAGACAACCATGTATGTTTTGGTTTGCTTTGTTTTTCATACTAAATGCCTTTCTGGGAGGCAGATTTTTAGAAACGCGACCAAATTAAATAAAATTTAAACATTAGCGATCTTTAAATTTTTTATTAAATTAATTCAGGCATAAGACCACCCTAGTTAAATCGCCTAAGGCGTACTGAATCTAAAAATGTATTTTCGAATAAAGATTTAGTGAAATAACTTAAATTGAAAAACTGAAATGATCATTCATTCAATTCCTTGAGAACCGTTCCTGGTCATTTTTGGTGGAAACGCGCCTTTGGTCCCCGTCCTACATTTATGAGTGACACGCCCATTATTTTTCGGAGTTGCTCCTAAATTGCGGAGTTACGACCAACTTTTACCCTTAAAATGCTTTGTGAATACGGGCCCTGGAGAAGAAGGTTCACTAGGTTTTCATATATCACATAAGCAACAAGCTAATCGCGATTAGCATAGCTAGCTAACGTTTGCTCATTAGCTAGCTAGTCAATTAGTTATTGTTAGGTTCTTAGCTAGCTAATATTAGCATAACTCACTTTGCCAACTTTTTCTGATAGTGATTATATTAAGACAACACTTAACAGTATAGTAAAAATGCTTGTTATTGGAGAGGGAGAGATACAGATAACTTAGAGATAAGCCTACATGAACTGTCCACCATCAAGGCATCCATGAGTAGAGTAACTGTTAGGCACTCCAAATCAGGGGCGTAGCACACAATTCTGGGCCCTATACATATGCAGTCTTGTGGGCCCCCTTCCCCTCTTGATCCAAAATAGATTTTTTAAATTGAATCAACAACTATACACATGAATCTGTAGTGGTTATTAGGGTAATCGCCAATGAACTGCTTATACCACATTTAAACAAATAATTAGTAAGATTAGTAAGATTCTCTGGCCATAGTCCTGGGTCCTCTGGCAAATACCCTTCTGCATTCCCCTCACTTTTTTTCACTTCCTCCTCTGTCTTCTCCTCATCCTTCTCACTACCCTCAGAGCAACCTTCATTTTCCTTGCTCTCTTCACCTCCATCATCCTCTTCACTAGTCCTACTGCTACTCTCTGCCTCTTCTTCCTGCTCACTCTCTGCCTTGATCACATCTTCTTCCTGCTCACTCTCTGCTACAAGGACAGGCCCCTCTACAAGCATGAAGCATACAGGATTGATATTAGCCTCTTAACCTGTTTATAATATACAATGAAACAGGCTATATACATGAAACAATGATACAATGAAACAAGATATGATTGACTGAGACTTGCGAGCTCCAGCATCAACACCAGTCAGCGTGATTAGTCGTGTTTGGCGACGAATCTTAGTGTAGGTATGTTACAAAAATGTGAAACTTATCAGATAGAGATAGAGCATGAAAATACCTTTAATTTGATACCTTATTCACTCTCATATCTTAAGTTTTAAGGAAGTTATGGTAATTTGTACACTTGAAAATTTGCATATTGACCCCTATTGTTTTTCAATGATCTTGAAACAAAAGCTGTGATTCAATAACACAAATGCCCATAACTTTCTTAAAAATAAAGATAATTGCATGAAATTTTCAGTAATTACAGATTGAAGCATTCTAAAAAAAGATATGATATGTCTTAATTTGAATTATCTGAAATTACATTACATAATCAATTAATCACATAATTAGCTACATGTTGCGCACACGCCGCGACACGGCAAAAACTACGGCAGGCAGTGAGCATTTGGGCAAAGATATCTCACATTCCGGGTCAAAAATATCACATTTTGCATTGACAGATTTCAATGAAATTTCACCAGAAACAAGATAAAATGTTAAATTAACGTGCTGGATACCTTTTATTTAGTCCTGAACTTGCGATATATCATTTTGAAAGCACTAAACACGAGTCTGACTCTGAAGTGTAGCGTATGACAAAACCGAGTAGTGTTTAATCAAATTTCGGAAACAAGATGGAGGATCGAGTTTTCAATTACGTTATATCGCAGACATATGGTGAAAAAAAACCCAGACAGCCCTTGAAAAGCCTGCATTTTTGGGGTACGGCCATAGTCTTTCGTAATCGCTTGCACAGGGACACAGGCACATCTAGACCGCCGCTGCGCACGGGAATTGTAACATACCTACTTAGTGCAGGGGGGCGGACTAAACCATTTGCGCTTTTGAGAGGGGAGAGGGCCCAGAGAGCCTCCAATATTTTTATCAGTGGTGGGCCGTCAGGGCCTGCAAGGCCTTCTCTGCTGGCCTAAAAAATATCTGAATTACAGACTGATGTTAATTATATTTTGTCCATGAATACTTATTAAATAATTCCAAATGGTCTGTTCGCTTCCTTTCATAGCTGTTCCCCTGGTTGCACTGCATCCAGACGTGTATTTTCATATTAAAGCATTTAACCAATCACATTTCAGCCATCATTTGTTGCCAGGGTCAAAGAAATCTGCCTGGAGGCCTTCACAATCAGTTCTGCAGGCCCTGTAGCATAAAATAAGTGTTGATCAAACTGTTGCTTCAACCAATCAGATTTTGAGTTGGGGACACGAAGGCCTTCTAGAAGGCCTAGGTAACGTCAGCGTATTCACACCCTTTGATTGGATAGTCAGAGAGTGTCTGACTATGATGTAATGTGATTGGTTAAATGCTTTAATATGAAAATACACGTCTGGATGCAGCGCAACCAGGGGAACAGCTATGAAAGGAAGCGAACAGACCATTTGGAATTATTTAATAAGTATTCATGGACAAAATATAATTAACATCAGTCTGTGATTCAGACATTTGAGCGGACATTTTCAGCCCTAAAGCGAATGAAAACTTATGCCAGAAATACGACAGGGCAGGCTCGACTTTCAGCATTAGCTTCGATGGCGATAGAAAAGGACTTCTTGATGGAACTGAAACACACGGATAATCTGTACGACAGAGTAATTGAACTCTTTTTGAGGAAAGAAAGGAGGATGGATTTTGTGTACAAATAATAAGGATTTTTGGTGAGTAAAATGTTGCTATTTTCCTAAATAATATTGCAATTTTATGAGGTTATTATTATTGATGCTTTTTTATGTGTGCCGCAGCTGTAGCACCCCGGGTTTGTTTCTTCAGTAAAGGCATTTATTCTGGATACACGAGTTTTCTATCATCATTATGTATTCTTATGTTCTTATGTTCTTATGTTCTTATGCAACGGCAACGGGTGTCTGTTCGGTTTGTTTTTGCACTTTGTTTATTTATCTTTCTTCAGTCATGTTTCATGAGAGAGAATGACAGCGATAGAGACGAGAGAGAATGACAGCGATAGTTAGAAGCGTGAGATAATTAGTGATTAGTAGTGTTAGTAACTTAATCTAAATCCCTAATGTTAGTAGATTAGTTGGTTAGTACTATATACATCTAACTAATATATACAAAGTGTAATTAGAAAGTAAGAAGGAAGTAAAACGAAGACGGAAAAACCGAAACATAGAATTTCCCAAAGTGCATGACAGAACGAGAATGAAACATGACTGAAGAAAGATAAATAAACAAAGTGCAAAAACAAACCGAACAGACACTCAAAACATAACAATAAGATGGCTTTTATAGCCATAAAATAGTTATTGAGGGGTGGATTGATTCAGACGGAGCACTACTGAAGGCCCAGGTGTGAAATGCACGGCCCGCCACTGATTTTTATGGATACAAAGTTCAGTCTCTCAACCTATTTATTCAGCCAATATAATTGAGTAATGACACTAATTACTTAGAAATTTAGAATTGCAGACAAATGTTTTTTTTTTTTCATTCCAGGCTTTTCAATGGCCCTCCCCCACTTGGGGCCCTAGGTAGTCAGTTCCCCTTTTCCCCCCGCTACGACGCCCCTGCTCCAAATGATGAGGTAACTTTTTTTGGTAGTTGTGGTAACATTAACTGTTGATGTACTAATTACTGTGGACTAAGTTTCTCTTTTGATTTTACTCAAAATAACTCCTACCATGCTATTTTAACAATTTAAACGGTTTAGAAGTACAGAGATATCCAGGGCCGTGCACATACATTTTGGGGGGCAGGGGCTGAAGCAAAAAAAAAAAAAAGGGCACTCGCCCCACCGACATGCACTATTCCCATCCCGATGTTGCCATACCGCCACCATCCATAATCACACACTATGTTAATAACATGGGACCAGTTTTACCTTTCATTAGCCTATAAGTAATGATAATATTTTAGATCAGCAGTCCTATTCTGACATGTTTGATACATAAGCCCCCTGAATTTGGGGTTTCAAAACTTCCTTCTGTTTTCATGTTCTGTATCATTTTGTTACACTGCATATATTTTATTAATGAGACATATGGTACAACTACTGAACTACAGTGCACACACTGCTACATGCCCAAACAATAATACACTTTTAAACATCACCTTTTTAGAAAACTGGCTATAAAGAAAAGGGGGTGACTACACTAAACTAGCAAAACGTAACTACCTGCTTCAGAAATTAATTGCATATTTGTAAGTTGTCCTGCATGATGGAGATAACGTCGTTTTAATGATAATTAATGAGCTTACTTGCTCGCGAGTACCGAGGCTAATAATGACGAAATTACAGCGTGAAGGTGGGAAGTCCTACTGACCTACTTCATAGTTTTTTTTACGGATATATAACATAAAAAGTAAGTAAGTGTTGTTTAATCGTGGTTTCATAATTAAAACAGTGCCTACCTGAGTGATATCATTCACCATAACGTAACCGAACTCAGGGTAGGAATGCGGTGCTTTTCATGACAAGTTGTATTCGGAATAAACCATTTGGAAGGGGGAGGGTTGGAGAGCGGAGTACTTTTTAAATTGATAAGGTGTATTTTTCGTGGATACTATTATATGCACGAAAAAAGAAAATACAGAAGAAAAAACTAAATACAATTAACACCAGCCAAAAAGGGGCACTTTCTGACTCTGAGGGCAAAAGGGCAGGGGCTCAAACCCCCCTTGGGCCCTATCTGTGCACATGCCTGGAGATATTATACAATGGGGGAAATAAGTATTGAACACATCAAACTTTTTCCCAGTAAATGTATTTCCAATGAGGCCATTCAAGTGAAATTTGCACCAGACCAGGTATTAACTCAAGAAATACAGACAAAAAAACTAAACATTAAAGTCCATATGTAAATAAAGTTATGTGTAATAAAGTGGAATGACATAGGAAAAAAGTATTGAACACACTAACTGAAATTAATTCAATACTTAGTGGAGAAGCCTTTGTTTGTAATGACAGCTTCAAGGCGCTTTCTGTATGAAGTAACTAATCGCCTGCAGTATTCAGGTGTGATTTTGGCCCATTCTCTACACAGATTGTCTTTAAATCTTGAAGATTGCGGGGGGCCCTCTTGTGAATATGGATCTTCAGATGCTTCCACAAATGTTCAATTGGGTTTAAGTCAGGTGATTGACTGGGCCATTCAACAAGTTGATTTTCTTTCTCTGAAACCAATTGCGAGTTTCCTTTGCTGTATGCTTTGGATCGTTGTCCTGCTGGAAGGTCCACCCACGTCTCATCCTCAGCATCCTGGTGGATGGCAGCAGGTTAATCTCAAGAATCTCTCTGTACATGGCCTCATTCATTGTTTCTTCAATGATATGAAGTCTGCCAGTACCACGAGAGGAGAAACAGACCCACATCATGATACTTCCACCTCCAAACTTCACTGTTGGTATAGTGTTATTCGGGTGATGTGCAGTGCCATTTTTCCTCCAAACATGGTGTGTTGTGTGACAGCCAAAAAGTTAAATTTTGGTCTCATCTGACCAGAGTACATGCTCCCAGTAGTTCACTGGCTTGTCCAAATGTTGTTTGGCAAACTTTAAACGAGCTTCAACATGTCTTTTTTTCAGTAGTGGAGTCTTGCGGGCTGAGTGTGCACAGAGGCCATGGCGGTGGAGTGCATTGCCTACTGTCCTTTCTGTCACAGTTGTACCTGCTGCCTCCAAGTCTTTCTGGAGCTCTTTCCTAGTGGTCCTTGGCTCTTTGGCTACTCTTCTAAGTATCCTTCTGACTCCCTGATCAGAAATCTTGCGAGGAGCTCCTGTGCGTGGCCGGTTGATGGTGGAGTGATGTTGCTTCCACTTACGGATAATGCCCCCAATGGTGCTTACTGGAAGATTCAGAAGTTGTGAAATACGTCTGTAGCCAATTCCATTTTCATGTTTTGCAACAATCTGGTTGCGAAGGTCTTGAGAGAGCTCTTTGCTTTTACCCATCATTAGATGTTTCTTGTGTGGCACCTTGGTAAAAAAAAAAAACCTTTTATAGCCCATCAATATATTCTAACCCAGCTGACATTAATTAGCACAGATTGGAGGTAGAGTTGCCTCATAATTAGTTATGGTTTTCAGCTGGTTCCTTGCCTTTCCTTGCTGTGGTGTGCTGCTTTTTCTTAGTGTGTTCAATACTTTTTTCCTGTTTCATTCCACTTTATTACACATAACTTTATTTACATATGGACTTTAATGTTTCGATTTTTTGTCTGGATTTTTTGAGTTAATACCAAAGTCTGGTGCAAATTTCACTTGAATAGGCTCATTGGAAATACATTTACTGGACAAAATGTTGATGTGTTTAATACTTATTTCCCCCATTGTATATAAAAAATTGAAATTAAATATGCACTCCATACACTCTGTAATCATGGTTATCTGCTTCTATTTGATCAACTTACTTGCATTGAGACGATAATCCAAATATAAAAAGCTATGTTTCGTCCATCTTTCCATCCATTTTACATTTATTTACATTTTAAGCATTTAGCAGACGCTCTTATCCAGAGCGACTTACAAGATGTGCATAAATACATGGTAGGAACAATCATAGTTAGCGCAAGAGATCAGTGCAGTAATACAGCGATAGACATCACTGCAGGCAGCTGCGTACCATACCTGTAACACTGGGAAGGAAAAGGTAAGTAATTTTTTTTGTGTGTTTTTTTATTAAATGGAGTAAGCAGGGGTATATAGTGTTGGACAAATAGGCAGTGGTGGTGACAATTCGCTAGATGTTCAGAATTCAGTGGTAGTGGAGTCTGAAAAGGTGGGTTTTGAGTCTCTTGCGGAAGATCGCAAGTGATTCCGCGGTCCTGACCGATTACGGAAGGTCGTTCCACCAGCGAGGGGTCAGGACAGAGAAGAGACGAGACCACAAGGAGCGGCTGCCAGGCGCCCGGAGGGATGGGGCAGTCAGTTTGCCAGAGGAGGCGGAGCGGAGGGGTCTGGCTGGGGTGTAGGGAGTGATGAGTGACTGGAGGTATGGGGGAGCAGTACCTCTAGCCGCTTGAAAAGCAAGCACCAGTGATTTGAATCTGATGCGTGCTGCGATGGGGAGCCAGTGCAGAGAGGAGAGTAGAGGGGTGACGTGGGTGAACTTTGGCTGGTTGAACACCAGCATTCTGGACTAGTTGCAGTGGCTTGATGGCACAGGCTGGCAGGCCCGCTACGAAGTTCCCTCTTGTCTGCATTTCAGTACTTTGTTCAGTCAATTATGGCCAATTTGCCACTGTTTACAAAGTTCATAATAAATGAAAAGTAATTTTATGTTTTGCATTTCTTTACCCCCGCCCTGTACTTTCCGGGGGCAGGTTTGGCACTCTCCCAGGGTGTGAGAGTGAACTGTCGCCCGGAAGGGAGCTCCAAAGGCCTTAATTGGTTTAATTATTATTTAATTGGTGTCAATCAGTCAATTGATATAGAAGTCAATTGGCTGATTGGGTGTCTGGGTGAGAATGTGAGTTGTGATTGGGATTGGGTGATTGCCTCACGAGTCCCACCTGAGCCAGGCAGAAACTAAGCCTATTTAAGAGCAGGTGGGGCAAGTGGGGAATCAGTCAGTCTTGTCTTGATGTGTGTGTGAGTGCGCGTGCACGTTTGATGTGGAATGTTTGATGTTGAATGTTGGATGTTTAATGTTTGTGGAGTTTTGTGTGCGTTTGTCGAAAGTGACTGAGTAGAGTGCTTCCTGTGTGAGTGAGGAAGAGGGAGAGGGGGTGCGCTTTAGGTGTCCGCCTCTCTCCCTCGGTGTGATTATGGAGGAGCGGGAGGGTGCCCTGGAAGAGGGTCCGCCTCTCGCCCTCGGATTTAGTAAAAAGAGCTCGCACTCGACAGTGGAGAGTGTCTGAGCAACAGCCCAAGAACTCACTGGAAAAGTGGAGGTGTCTTGGGGCTGATTGCCAGAACTCTCACATCCTGGGAGTGGCGAGTGTCTCTGGATGAATGAGTAAGAGAACTCGAACTGGAAAAGTTTGAGTGTCTCAGTATGAATGGGTGGGAAGCACTTGAAAGGTCACTGGATATGTGTGTGCCTGAGGAGGTTCCAGGGGAACTCTGGAGGAGGCGCGGTGTCCCGTAAGTTTAGTTATTTTAACTTGTTATTTTCATTTGTTGTTTTTACCCGAAAGCTTCGCGGCGAGTAGGGTGAAGATTTTGTGTCTGTGTTTGTGTTAGTCTTTGTTATATGTTAACCTGCTACTCCCACTGTCTCTCTCCCATGTCTGGGGGGAGAGACAGAAAAACAAATAAATAAAATCCGGTCCGTAGACCAACAAACTCCACTCCGTGTCTCCTGGCTGTTCTGTTCCCATTCAGGGTTTGTCACGCGGCGTGTGACAGTACTGAATCGTGATTTTTGTGTACTGTTACACCCCTACTTTCTATGGCCTTCATAAAACACAGATAATTGCTAAACATAGATAAAAAATCATTTCAGTGCTTTACGAAAACTGACATAAGTATTTGTTAATGTGTGTTGTACAATTATCATACCAAATTCACCTCAAGGAAGGGATGCAGGCCTTCCTCCAGTGCATCTCTCCATCTCTCTCTGTCTCTCACACACACACACACACACACACATTTTTGTTTTGTGCTTTCAGCCATGTAATATCTCCTACACTCGCATCTCCCCGAGCCTGTACTCACATGGTCGTTGTTGTGACAGCTCCAAGTGCCCCTTCGATCGGATGAGCCCCTGGGGAAAACTACCCCATAATACCGAAGCGAAACCCTTGTAGTCGAAAGAGGGATGCATTGCCTCGGACTTCCTCTCCCCCCTCTCTATCCATCAAAAGAGAAAATTCCAAGTTCTGGATTTTTGTGTGTGACCATACACAGGGTCCAGGTGTAAAATTCCACTTCAGGGACCACTCCGAGACTGCAGACATTCAACCTACAATGATGATGGCATACAGTCTGTAAGATATACTGTACAAGACATGAATTAAACCTGCTCCAACAGGGCCATATTCAATGTGATCATTATAGCTGAGAAATAACAGTCGAGATTTGTTATTTGCTTAGTAAATATCAAGCAATCTGTTTAAATGTCAAAAGCTCTGTGTTGTTTTGGAAGTGGCTCCAGAGTGGGCGGGGGCGTGAAACATTACCCTTTCAAATAATCAAAATGATTGCGCTAATTAACGGAGGTCTCCTTTTCAAATACCACATTAATGTCAACGAGCGTATCCAGAGGGCCGAAGCTGGGAGGCCGGCCCTTTGATGCCCGCGGTTTGTTTCTTTATTAAAGATGCCTTCGAAACCAGCGAGGCGAGAATGCTCTTGCTTATTTATAGCTGTGACAAATCTCGAGCTGTACGACCTTCTACAGTAAGAAGATCATAAAATGTACCCAAGAAGGATTCTGTACAGTAATCCGTGATGGTCTCGTATGACGAATTGCGCTTGAAGAAGACTCAAGGAAAGATAGAGCCAGAGAGAATAACAAAAGTTAAGTGGAATAAATGCTGGATGAGAATTAGAAATGGTGCTGGGGTTTTGGAACACTGGGGCCCCAGGTACCGTTCAGTACTGTAGTGGGTGTGTAGGTGTGTGTGCGACCTTATCTTACCCATGCACATCGGAACAGACGTAAACCCCGCACAGCGTACAATCCGTGACACACAAGCAAGGACAATTCTCATTGTTCTATTCAACACGATTTCTTCCTGAAATAATTCACCCAGACAGTTGATAGAACAACTGGTGTTTCAACCATATCCTGGTTATTCGTGAGAACATAAAAATACACAGTGACGAGAATAGGCCGTTCAGCCATCTAGGCTCGTCATTTCCTAGTCTAAGAATATCCAGTACTGCATCAAGCCTGGACTTGAACTGTTTCTGCCTCTACTACCTGAACTGGCAAGCTGTTTTGGGCATTGACAAATCTTAAATCCGTGTGGAATTTGCCTTTAACTCTTGTTCTGCTAACCAAACTCATCTTAAAAAATTGAAGTGGTTTTAGCTGCCCTTATTTCCTTTTTAGCCTTTGCCCACACATTACAAATTTCTCTCTGAATTGTCTTTATTATATCCTCCGTACAGTCTCTTCTTTTGTATCAACATCTCCCATAAAGATTTAGTCATCCACTGCGGAGACAGTTTTTTCATCCTATTTTTCCTAACTTTTGGGAGGAATTCACACAGTACATCTACAATAACCCTTTTAAGTTTAGTCCATTACTAACATCTCTCCTTCCACACATGCTTGTTGTATGTTACCGTAGAGCATAGTATTTATGTTGCTGTCTGAAGCTGGTGGTCTATAGCATACCACTATGTTAAGGCCCTTCTCATGATCTCCCAGTAGTCTAATCGAGATGTCCTCAAAAGGAATGAAAGAGTAAATTCCAGGAATTTCCTGCACATTAAGATTTGAGATTCCTCAAATGTTTTTTTGTTGTTGTTTCTGCCCTGTATTGCGGCCTTAGCTTAACTCTGGCAGAAAGGTGACAAGCTAAACCATTTGTTGTTTCTCACAAAATCGTCCGTATTAAAACGTGGCATCATTAAAAGGCTGTGGTGAAGAGTCGAGAGCCGCAAGTAATGTGGAAAATGGCACATGCTAAAGCAACAGAATGGTGAACAGTGCAACGGGATCTGGCCAGAATGTGAGGTCAGAATGGAGACTCATCCCCATTTTGGACTAAGAGCACTCATGAAAGCATCTACAGTAGCAACTGTAGCAGCAGATCACCCGCCCTTTTGGGGAGAGAGCGGGGGTTATATAAGCTCTCCCAAACAGAGGAAGCTCATCTCACATCTCAGACACAGGATGAGAGAGGTGCACACTGGGTATACTATCTCAAACTTTCAAATAAACATTTAAAAAGACAAGCAATAAATGCTCTGTAAAAGCATAATCAGTCCTACCACTTCCCGTTTAAAGCTGGGCAGGATTGAAACAGATACGCAATGTTATGAATTTCCCTCAGTTAATTATGAACATTAATACAGCACATTTTAATATGCAGGGACTTTTTTGTCTGTTATTTGATATGTTAATATCTCTGGGTCACCGTTGAATTGTCAGCGTTGGCTAAAGCAGTTAGAACAAGTTAAAATGCTGGAATGAAATTACTTCTCACCCACCTTCATTTTCAGACTCCGTCCGATGACAGGGGCCCGCACGCCTGCCTCAAAGTGATACCGGAAGGTGGACAGCCTCATCCGCTCGGTGACAAACAGAGAGCGGGGCGGTTCTTACATAAGGCATCGCAGTGGGCTGGATGATACGAGCCCGTGACCTCATTTTCACTCGGTTTGTGCGAGCAGATGCAGGCTGTCATGGCAACTTCACGTGCGGAGCTGCTGTCCGCTGAGTTGGAGCCACAAACAGCAGGTGGTCTCAGTGTGTGGCCTCTGTCTGATTGTGGTGTAAGAGGTAAGGTGTGTTTAATGCTCAAAAGACCACCATATGCTGCTATCCCCAGCAGACTGACCACCCCTTGACAGGTGGTAGTCATGCCGTCGCGGGAATATACATCCCAAAATCAAACGTGCATCCCAATATCAAACACACTCTTGCCTCTCCAAGCTGGCGACCATGCCCTGTTTCATCTCCCTAATCTGTTACCAGGGAGATTTTAAGAACATAAGAACATAAGAATGCATAATGATGAGAACGGGCCGTTCGGCCCATCTTGGCTCATCATGTCCTAATCTAAAGAACATCTAGTACTACATCTAGCCTGGCCTTGAATAGCCCGAGCGTTTCTGCCTCTACTACCTGACCTGGCAAGCTGTTCCAGGCATTGACAACTCTCTGTGTAAAGAAAAACTTCCTAATATCTGTGCGGAATTTGCCTTTAACTAATTTCCACCTGTGGCCTCTTGTTCTGCTGACCCCACTTATCTTAAAAAATCTTTGGTATTGTACTTTGTTAATCCCTTTTAGGAATTAAAAAACCTCAATCAAATCTCCGTTTGCTAAGTTTAAATAGATTGAGTGCCTTAAGTCTATCATCATAACTTTTACCTTTCATACCAGGTATCAGTTTAGTTGCCCTTCTTTGGACTTTTTCAAGAGCTTCAATATCTTTCTTGTAGTGCGGTACCCAGAACTGCACACAGTATTCTAAGTGCGGTCTGACAAAGGCGTTATATAACATTAATATAACCTCCTTTGATTTGTACTCAATACTTTTTGCTATGTATCCCAGCATCCTGTTGGCTTTTTCACTGCTGTAGCACACTGCTTTGATGCAGATAGGCTTTGATCCACTACAACTCCTAAATCCTTTTCAAATTGAACACCTACTAACTTTTCTCCTCCCATAAAATACTCCTGTCTAATGTTTTTATTTCCCACATGCATAACTTTACATTTAGCAATATTGAACGTCATCTGCCATGTATCTGCCCATTTTTGGATTTTGTTTAAATCATCTTGGATTACTTTAGTCAATTCCAAACTGTTTGCCAAACCCCCAAGTTTAGTATCATCTGCAAATGTAACTATTTTGCTACTAATGTCCATATCCAGATCATTTATGTAAATAAGGAAGAGCAGAGGTCCCAGCACCGATCCCTGCGGGACACCACTGCCCACAGCACCAAGGTCAGATTCGGCCCCACTTACTGTTACTCTTTGTATTCGCCCTTGCAGCCAATTTTTAACCCACTGTGAAACTACTCCTACAATTCCTACTGATTTCATTTTAGCAATGAGCCTCTCATGTGGTACCTTGTCAAATGCTTTCTGAAAGTCCAAATATATAACATCATAAGCCTGGTTCAGGTCAACACACTTTGTAGCCTCTTCGAAAAGGTCCAGGAGGTTTGTTAGGCATGACCTCCCCTTGAGAAATCCATGCTGGCTCTCCCTTAAAATACTATTATTTTTCAAGAATGATTCCAACTTATCCCTAATAATACATTCCAGCATTTTACATGCGATGCAAGTTAAACTGACAGGCCTATTGTTCCCTGGGTCAGTACGGTCCCCCTTCTTATATATTGGAATTATACTACCCTGTTTCCAGTCATCTGGTATTTCTCCAGTGATTATGGATTGACTGAAAATATCTGTCAATGGTTTATATATAATTTCCCCAAGTTCTTTGAGTACTCTGGGATATATGCCATCCGGGCCTGCTGCCTTATTTGTCTTAAGTTTTTGTAGTTTTTGTAGTACTTCTACATTTTCTTCATGTTGTCCCACTTCCACTTTGCTGTCAGTGACCATGGAGCCTGCCATCCTGCCCTGTACCACCAACCCCACATATGTTACAATGCAGAATGGCATCCTCTGCTGTATCACCTCCACCTCTCAATCTGTTACCATGGGGACTGTTATCCTGCCCCGTCTCACCACCACCTTTTGCATCTGCTACCATAGAGACTGTCACCTTGCCCTGTCTCACCACCACCTCTCCATCTGTTACCATGGTGACGGTCACCTTGCCCTGTATCACGTTCACATTTCCATCAGTGACCATGGGTATTTTCATCCTACTCCACCTTGACATGCACACAGGGCAGGCACACCTGGCGGTTTGTGCCCTCTCCCAGGTGTGAGCCACCTCGTAGAGACTGACTTACTGTCTCAGTTTCACCTACTTTCACACTGATACAAAACAGTCAATGAAATGGTGTGTTGCTGGCACTTCCACCGACTGGAACAAGGGGATACATATCAAAGTAGTGAGAATAAGACAAACATCTACGGAGTGTCAATGCTGTTCTCTGACTGTGTGCTATTCTTAGATTTTTATGTGCACATATTTTTCAACCACCTCCGTTTTTCCCCCAAAATATGTTTTTTAAGAGCTCATAAATATATATTTTTCTCAAAGCATTTCTTAAACTTGTATTTCTTAATCACTAACTTGACTTTTCAGTGTTTTCTCTCCCTCCATTGGCTCATTGGATTGTGTTCACACCATCTCTCGAGAGCAATTAAATTTCTACCTTGAAGAATCTACTGTGGCTCAGACTCAGCACCATCAACTCCAAGCACTTTGACATCGAAAGCCACGCATCACAGACCTGCACAGTGTTGATCTCGATGTACTGCAGGTTTGAAACAGCCTGACAAATGCAGCTCTGTTTAACATTTTTGATAGACACGGTCATTACACAAGACACTAATGAGAGAGTGACAGTGGTCATCACAGCCATAATCCCATCTGAATAAAATATAGGCCTCCGGTCCAGGTGAGGCTGCTGCAGCCCAAAGGGTCACATCATAGCTCCCTTGCTGTGACAGACCAGTCTGCTAAACCATTACTAATGCCAAAAATCCAAATATGCCTCTGATCCTCCTATCGATGCAGGAATTGGACCTGTCAGTCTGGACGCAGGGATTGGACCTGTCGGTCTGCGGACTGGAATTTGTATTATCTCTCCCACAGAGAGAGAAAGAACTGGCACTGTACAAACTTTGGGCGTTCCCCTCACAGGCTTTGGCTAAAAGCAATAAGTCAAAATAACAAACTAAATAAAAAGCGCCTTTTGGTCAAACATTATAAATTCACAACACTACGCTATGCTATGCTACACACAGACAGACTTTCGCTACTTTTCTTTTGGATCTCCCAGATGGCGTTCAGCTCACGTGTTCCAGCCTAATGGGACAGAGCAGTTTTTAAGCGCACAGGTACAATTAGATAATGCTGCACAGCTGTGCGCCCTAGCTGCCCTGCCAGTAGGTACAGCCGTTAATCACCCTGATTCCCCCCGCACAGACCGATGCCTTCCACATCATCATTCACATAACATAAATCACCCAGGAAGAAGCAGGAGAACTGGGCAAGCGGTTCACTTAGAGACACTGACACAGCTCCATAATGAGAGAGTAATCGTGCCCCTCCCCCACCCCTTCAACGTTCTCTTTTCTCGAATCATCACAGCTGAGCGGGGAGTTATCTTTATGCATTAGAAATCATGACTACTTCCCTGGGCTCCTGATCCATCTGTCTTTGTTAATGGCTTGACTCCTGCCCATTGATGTGGGGGGAGGGGATCTGACCAGCGCAGTGCGGTTTTGAGGCAGTGGTTTCCCCTACACGAACACACAAAGTGTATGTAATCGTAATGATCCCTACGCCTCCACCTCGCCGCCACAGCCAGCTCTTATCATGTGACAAAGCCCGGCGCTTGAATTTTGAAGCTGGGAAGAAGAAGAGGAAGATTTTAATTACTCTTCTGATCCGGATCCTCTGGTATGATTAAAAGCTATTTATTGGCCCTCAAGAGATACAGTCCGGTGAGCGCAGTGGACAGGACAAGAAGACCTGGTGCTGGGTTCACTTCTGGTGAAAGACAAGCAGGAAGAGGACATCTAAATCTACCTCCAGCATACCTCCAGGCAAACCACGACACTAGCTTGCACAAATCTGACTGAGCAATAAGCAGTAACCTGAAACCAGTCAAAAATGTATTTTTATTACATTAAATATTTAACAGCGCCTGCGAAATCTGACTGATAGTTTTGTCCCCGGGATGACATGGCCGGTTGCAATGCACAGAGCATTAAGGGTGAAGAAAATACACGCGCCGTTTAGATTTAGTTAAGAGCAGGTAATAACAATATGGAAAAGACGAGACAGGTGATGCAGGCTGGAGCTTTGTACATGCTGCTTAAAACATATAAGTGATTACATAAGACCCACTGAGACATCCAGAGATGTGAGTTTACGTGCAGACAGACAAAGAGAGAAGGTAAGACTATGCTTTGCTGACGGAACTGAGCTGAAGCACTCAGCAGAAACAGACGGGTATTTTAGCGACCTGTTTTATTGATGGACCGCCCTATATTAACACAGATAAAGTGGAGTAGTGATGTTACCTGGGAATTTGGTGCCTTCCAGTCTGTTCCCCTGTAACATGGACAGTCAGATCCCAGGCCTGGGTGCGAGTACTAGGGCAAGGCTTTGCAGCTCAGGGACCTCAAAACCGATATTAACTGTATGCATGACTGCCACCTGCTGGTCAGACAGGGAATACCATATGAAGAATACATGTGCAACAATATCTATGAGCATTTTGGAATCTTTCAGTATATGCTGAACGAGTGACAAAACAGATCCTCACTCACATGCCAAAGTGAAACCGCAACACTGAAGAAGAAATCAAAAACAAAATATAACATGCTATAACAGGGAGTATTTCTGACAGACTGCTCTCTGTGTCATACTGTTGGGTTTGAGGCCCTCTCTTGATTGCAACGTGCAATGGAATACACTGTTACACTGTTAAAACCAGGCAGGGTCTCCAAACTGGAAAAAAAAAACCTGAAAATTGACTGAGCATTGTCTGTCACCATATTTTTTATCAGCTAAGGCCCCCCTCCCCGCCCCCCGATGTGACATCTAATCTAATTGTAGCCTGCACAAACCCCCAGCCTTGTATGACAGAAATCGATGGCTCCTTCGCATAAATCGCGTCACCTTATCCTTGCGGCCTCCATCGCCCTGTCTCGGGCCCGCTGCAGTTCACCTGAAGCCCACCAAGTGAACGGTTACAGTCACAGCCTGTGTGTGTATTACAGTTCAAGAGGACAAAATATGTTTTAAAAAGACAATACTTATTTTGATGAGGAATTAGGAAGAGTAGAGTAGAATTTCATGGGGACGGTCATTTTTTTCTCATGAAAAGGCTGTCTTGATGGAAGTGGAAGAGCTCCACTATCACAACAGGTACTGTAGGATCCACAGCACTGGAGACGGGCCCTCGTGATCACCTTTATTAATCAGAGATTATTTTTGATTGTGCCTCTGCTTAGGCTGTTAGCTGAGGTGCAGGTGCAGATATTTCAGACCAATGGCCTTAAACAATGAAATAAAATATAAAAGTCTGGAAAAATATTTCAACAGGCCCTCTCAGACTATTTATTGACTGTCGCTCTTTGTTGTCGTCTTTGATCTCATGAATGTTTTTCAGCTCTCAGCTTTATAACCCAGCGGTTTAATACACCAACACCTATGTAGGTCTACAGATAATGCTATAAAAACCGACTCTCATCATTTCGCCAAATTAAATGAGTTAAACCTCTCCATGCCATTGGGACCTGAATGCCCGAATAGAACTAGAGGAAGTCTCAGATCTGGAAGGGTCTGGAAATATCTCTGAACTCACTTAAAAAAGGGGGGCTGTGGATCATGCGCACTGCTCAGATGCAGAAATCACGAGGTGATCACCTGGCCCTGGAGCTGTGGGGGTGAGATCAGCAGCTTTCTCAGCAGTGCATCTCACAGGCACTCCAACACCTCACAGCAGCAGGTTCATAATCGGCCTGGCGTTTGGCCTTCTGACAGGCCGACTGATGCAGTCTGTTGTAGGAAATGAGCTATGACTCAATTTTTAACGAAGGAGTGGTCTGTTAACACAGAGGTCACTAGGTCTGCATTTATAAATGTATTTTTGTAAGTCGCTCTGGATAAGAACATCTGCTAAATGCCCGAAATTGAAAGTTTAAATGTATTTTGTCCTGATTCTTTTGGGTTCCATCTTCCACCAAGCTCACCTCAGACCCAAATGGCCTCATCTTGAATGTCCAGAACAAATAATCTGAGGTTTCATAAAGGTGAAGGGGAACCAAAGCTTTCAAAGGTGAACCAAGGTCAAGCAGAAGTGAGCCTATGGTCCAAGTGTCTAAGTCCAGATACACCTGGAGTTGAGAATATGCGGAAAGGGAGTCAACAACCTATAGAGTCTTTTGTGAACTGGTTTGTCTTTGTGCACTGATTTAATTTTGGAATATTTTATTGTGAATGACAACAAAAACATGGTTTTCTATCTAAAATGTTATATGTTGAAAAAAACTATCTTTTTTCTGAAGAAACCTCCCTGATCAACCCAGAATGCAAAATAAGGGTTGAGATTTTTAGCCAACATGTGGATGGAGTTTTTGACTCGTCTGTCTACCTGCGTCTCTGAGTCTTGGACTCTCTCCCGCTCTCTAAACCTATTTGAACAAATGTGGTGAGTGGACTTTGAACACAATTAATTGGGATGGTTGTTAAATGACTACACTAGAAACTTGCAAGATAGGTTACAGAGTACTTAATTGCAGAGTCCGTCCATTATCCTCCTAATAAAATATTACCTGACTCAATATCCGTGTGGGGTAAACGAGATCTAATATGTTCCTGCTGATTACCCTCACTATTTCCTGCCATTAACAATGGTATCTCCTCTTCCATCCAGACTAATTTCTTTCTTTCTCTCTCTCTCTGTCTGTATATATGACATCACCTTTATATATATTATAAGGAACACGTTCGCCATCTGGTGGTCAATAAACATTACTGTTAGGAATCACTAACTTTGAATTTTAAACATAAGGGGAACAGGGAGCAGGACAAAGGGAAGAGGATTAACATTGGTCCAGGCATTGCTGAGGTCTCTGATAGTACAAAGACAGACTGGTGGTGGCCCTAATGACCAATTTTGGCAATAATTGTTATGCATCACGAATATTAGCCAGTGATTGTTGCCATTAAGGTTAAGCGGACAAACATTACCCTCCTGTGCAGAGATAAAATACACTTCCAAATGTTTCAAATCTGGAGGGAAAAAATGGTGAGAGAGGCGCACACACAACCGATTTTCCAGTTGTGGGTTGCCTAAGAGAAAGGTCTATTTCTGGAACTTACTGCCTGATTCATCACTGTTTCACTTGCTTGGACATCAAATAGCAGTCAAGCAGCTAATGTTAATATTTACTGTGTGAGTAGAATACTGGGGCTATATGCGTCACATGACCTTGGTGCATTAGGGTCCACATATCACTCACAAGTAAGCCCTGAGGTTGGAAGAGGATACTAGCTGACACACACACACACACATACACTAGCCTACATGCATGGATGCATGCACACACACATATACAGTAAACACACACATGAACACATACTCAAACCTGCTTGTGTGCAAACTCACACCGTTTCTCTCACACACACACACACACACACACACACACACACACACACACACACACACACACACACACACACACACACACACACACACACACACACACACACACACACACACACACACACACACACACACACACACACACACAGTGCAACAATGGGCTTCAGGTAAAACTAAGGTATGATGTATGAAAATGAACTTACATGCTAGAACACACAAATGTAATGGGGCTCAATATAACCAGACACATCAAGAATAAAATAATATTTCTACACTCACAGTTTCCCACAATGCTACTACACAACCATTCGCATGGCAGAGTTGGCTAAATGACTATGACACAAACACAGGTGGCCTCATAACCTTTTGTATCTGCTGAGTGTAAATAGACGGCTGTACTTTGGAGTGGACAGTTAGTTTTGATTATTTCTCTCTGCTACAGTAGCATCTGCTTGACGGGAATACCTCCCCAGAACAGGATGGCGATACTTTACCTTCTGTTCTTCGTTTCTGGGTTGCTGTCGGAGAACTGGCTCCGTTGTGAAGGTATGTGACTCTTAACCCTTTATTCCCAAATTGTATCACTCGCTCACCAATTCAACAATCATAATCACAATCCTTCATTCCAAACTTGAAAACACACAAATCACTTGGCCTCACATCACTGACCACGTTCACATGCACAGTAATAATTCAATATTACTCCGACCATAGCAACTGCGCGCCATTGATGGAGGTAAATCCTCTGGTCCTGACATGCTCGAAACTCGTTTGTTAAAAAATGCAGCTGACATAATTGCAATTCCCGTGACTCACATTTTCGATCACTCAATCCAAACTAACACGATGCCTTCTATCTGGAAAATGGCTCATGTTCTACTGCTGCACAAAGATGGAGATCCTTCAAACTTGAATAACTACAGACCAATTTCCTAATTATCTGACCTAGCCAAGACCCTTGAGAGCCTCAAACTCCCAGCTGAAACTGTTTTTGTCTGATAACAACATTCTAAATAAGCACCAATCAGGTTTTAGAGCGGGCCACAGCACCACCTCAGCAATCATGAACGTTGTCAATGATGTGACGAATGCCTTGGACTTTAAACAACACTGTGCTTGTCTCTTTGTTGACCTGTCCAAAGCATTTGATACTGTGACCATCAAACTCTCCTCAACAGACTCTATGATATTGAGTTGTGGTGTAGTTGGCTGGTTTAAACAATATCTTTCAAACAGGATGCAGTGCGTCTTCGTTGATGGTCTGATATCCAGTTTTTTTTAAATGTTGAAAACGGTGCTCCTCAGGGCTCGATCCTTGCTCCCATCCTCTTCAGTATTTACATAAACAACCTTGATGATGGAATTGTGGACACAAAAGCTCATTTTTACGTGGATGACACTGTCTTGTATTCTACTGCCCCCAGGTTAGATAGTGCTCTATCCAAACTCCAGTCTGCTTTGAACACTTTGCAGGAAAATGTATCTCTGAATGCTGACAAGACCTAGCTAATGACATTTTCTCGCGCAAAGTCTCTTACTGCAACAACTCAGCCCATTACAGCAGCAAATAACACACACATTGAATATGTTACGAGCTATAAGTACCTGGGAGTCTGGTTGGATAAGGACCTAAACTTCAAAGAGCACATCAGCAAATTGACAAAAAAAACTCAAAGTTAAGCATAGTTTCCTTTTTCAAAACAAATCCTGCTTTTCTCAATACACCAGGCAAAGACTAGTTTCCTCCACCTTCATACCAGTTCTAGACTACTGTGACTTTATTTATATGCACACCCCAGTCTCCGCACTCCAGACCCTTGATTCCCTATACCACTCAGCTCTACATTTTATCACTAACCTCAGACCGTTAACTCACCACTGAGTCCTGTATCAGCAATTACACTGGAACTCATTAGCCACCAGAAGATTGATAAACTGGTACATTTTCATTTACAAAGCCATTATTGGTAAACTGCCCTCTTACTTGACCACTCTCCAAACATCCACCAATGGCTATAGTTTAAGATCACAGTCCTGCATTCTCCTTAAAGGCCCCAGAATCAGAACTATTTTTGGTGAAAAGGCTTTTGATTACTTTGCACCTTGGTCCTGGAACAATCTCCAGTCAAAGCTCCAGCCTGACCACTTTGTTCCTCTCAGCCAGTTCAAACGAAATATTTGCAGTCTCATGCAAGATGTGTGCTCCTGTTTCTGATCTAGATTGTGACTTTGACCTTTTTATTGTAAATGTTTTACTACTTTGTATTCCTACTGTATGTTTTAAGTGTTGGACTGTGATGGACCAGATTTTTGACCACTAGCTAGTAACGGCTAAACCCTGGCTGTAAAGGAGCACGTGCGTGTTTTTGTAATGGGAGGGGATCTTCAAAATGTAAACACACATTTCCATTCGTCAAGTAGGGAGAGCAAAATGTCTAATCTGAAAAACCATCTGAACAGAAGGTACTGAAATCGCATTAACGTTGACCTAATTTTTGTGCCTTTTAGAGTGTCGGTTTCATCCGCTATTGTACAAATATGATATAAAACTTGGGAAAGTCTTAGAGAATGGTAAATGCATATCTGCCAAATCCTGAGCTAATTCATTCATATTAAAGCCAGTGAGCTCAAGAACACCTTTCTCCCTTGCACACAAAAACCTTGAGCAACTGACAAAGCCAAAAGTCAGCCCCTCCACCCCTCTTAAAGAGGGCAGAGACAATATCTGTTTGGTACCCAGAGCTGATGTTTCCCCATATGGGAGAGAATCCTTATTTGACATAATATGTAACATAAATTATAATGGCAAACTGTCCAATGCAGGTGAGACATGGCAGTGTAACAAATGCGCTACAGCCTGTTGTATTCTAGAAGCATGTAGACAGGTCTACTCTCACCTGTCTACATCTACAAGATTATTGCATTTACATTTACATTTAAATTTTACATTTTAGGCACTTAGCAGACGCTCTTACAAAACATGCATTTATACATGGTAAGATCAATCATGGTTAGCGCAAGAGATCAGTGTTGTAATACAGCAATAGACATCATTGTTGGCAGCTGCATACCATACCTGTAGCACAGAGACAGAGAGAAAAGTTAGTAGTTATACAACAAAAACAAAAACAAAAAAAACCAAAAAAAGGTTGGCAACAGAGGTGATGGCAGTTGATTAGTGTACAGAATCAGTGATAGTGGAGTCTGAAGAGGTGGGGTTTTAGTCTCTTGTGGAAGATGCCAGTGATTCCGCGGTCCTGACCGAGTGTGGAAGATCATTCCACCACGGGGGGTCAGGACAGAAGAGGCGAGACCGCGAGGAATGGCTACCTTGCGTCCAGAGGGAAGGGACAGTCAGTTTGCAGAGGAGGCAGAGCAGAGGGGTCTGGATGGGGTGTAGGGTGTGAGGAGTGTCTGGAGGTAGGAGGGAGTAGTTCCCCTAGCGGCCTGATATGCCAGAACCAATGATTTAAATAAATGTATTGGGTGAACTCGTTGTAGACTGAACTGTCTTTTTAATGTGTTTAAAATTTGTCAGACAAAGTTGCAGCTAAATCACTGTCTGACTCCTCCTCTTTGACTCTCTGAGTCTTCTGTGATAATTTTTCTCCATATTTGACACCATCTGACCACCTTCCATCTTATCTCCCTCTTTGTCTATCTCTAACTACTTCCCTTTCTATATTTTTTAGTCCTTCCACCTCCCTTTCTCTTCTCTCCGTCTGACTCTTTGAATCTGATTCTCTTCCACTTTGCCTGATCTTCTCCCCGGCCCAGCTGCAGTCTTCCTGCCCCGGCACACGGCCGAGTCCGTGCTGAAGAGGAGCAAGCGCTACAACACAGGGATGCTCGAGGAGATAAATAAGGACAACTTGGAGCGAGAGTGCATGGAGGAGAAGTGCAGCTGGGAGGAGGCCAGGGAAGTCTTCGAAAATAAGGAGAAAACCGTGTGTGTTTTTCACCTCGAGGGCTTCTCTTCTAAGAGCTGCTTACCCCTTTAATGCTGTTACAATGCTAGCCTTCACTAATCATTCATCCTTTTTTTCAGATGGAATTTTGGGTCCGTTACATAGGTAAGCATGTTGCACGCTCCCTCCGTTTGTGTCTGGACTGATGACTACAGAGTGGACGCAATGGCTTTGTGTCTGGGAGGCCAATGCCGTTCATCTGTGTGAGACACTGAAATATCGCCTCTTTCAAATGACGGTTACGGTCTGGGGCCTTTATGTTGCAGTGTGGTAAACTGTGTCCGACCGAGAGCCGGGGGCCGTTCCTGACGAGCCAGTCTCTCGTGTCTTTCAGACGGGGACCAGTGCGAGTCTTCGCCGTGTCAGAACGGGGCCAAGTGCGATGATGGTATGAGCTCCTACATGTGCTGGTGCCCCGTGGGATTCACCGGAAAGAACTGTGAAATAGGTGAGTGCAAGAGCGTGTGCGACCGGGCGATGTTTTGAGACCACTCAACACACTGTTCAACACGTTCATACACTACCGGTCAAAAGTTTTAGAACACCCCCATTTTCCAGTTTTTACTGACATTTAAGCAGTTCAAGTCCAGTGAATAACCTGAAATGGTACAAAGGTAAGCGGTAAACTGCCAGAGGTTAAAAAAAGTTACCAAAAACTGAAAAATAATGTAAATGTTTTGGCAGTGAGTACTTTCCTACACCATCAAAAGGCACTTGGAAACTCTGACAGGAAGAGGTCTGGCAGACCCAAAGCCACAACAAAATCAGAAGACAAGTTTCTGAGAGTCAACAGCTTGTGTGATAGGCGGCTCACAGGACAACAGTTTCAAGCACAGCTTAATACTGGTCAAAGTATGGAAGTCTCAGTTTCAACTGTGAAGAGAAGACTTCGAGCTGCAGGTTTGACAGGTCGAGTGGCAGTAAGAAAGCCATTGCTAAGATGGCAAAATAAGAAAAAGAGGCTTGCCTGGGCCATGAAGCACCGCCAGTGGACTACTGAAAACTGGAAGAAGGTCTTATGGACAAACTAATCAAAATTTGAAATCTTGAAATTCTGAAAGGTTTTTGTGGGCCATCGAGTAGACGAAAGGATGGTTCCTCAGTATGACACCAACTGTCAAACATGGAGGAGGAAGCGTGATGGTCTGGGGCTCTTTTGCTAGATTCAGAGTCGGCGACTTGCACAGAGTGACTGTTAACCCACGTTTACCCATTACTTGTTCCCTGAAAAGGGCCTTTTTTTATAACATTATTTTTCAGTTTTTGGTAACCTAAACTTTTTTTTTTTTTACCTCTGGCAGTTTACTGCTTACCTTTGTACCATTTCAGGTTATTCACTGGACGTGAACTGCTTCAATTTAAGTAAAACTGGAAAATGGGGGTGTTCTAAAACTTTTGACCGGTAGTGTAGATCTGTGCCACACAGGGCTGTCAGGAGGTTCACCTCTAAACTCTGCGGTCTTCCACCTCCACCGCAGACACGGCGAGACAGTGCGATGTCAGAAACGGAGACTGCATGCACTTCTGCCAGTCCGACAAGAAGTGGGGGGTGACGTGCAACTGTGCGGCCGGGTACACGCTGAACAAGGACGGAAGAACTTGCGAACCCGAAGGTGCCATTTGCTCTGCATCGTGTGAACGATCCATCACCTTACGTCACTTTAATCATAAGCAGATGCCCGGATGGATGCAGGGGAAAACTATTCTGATTTAGTACTCTTCACTTACGGATGTTGCAACATATCACACAGAGCCTGAATCCGTGTCCACATAGTCACGTTACCATGATATTAAAGTACTTTTTTTAAACTGGTCTCTTCTTTGTTACAATTCCCCAGACACCATTTTTCATAATCCCCAAAATTTCAACACCTGGGGTATCCTTTATTGTTCTACGAATAAAAATCTCTATCTACACTTTCAATGAAACCACGTCACAAAGCTTTACTATATATATGGTCCGTAAAGTAATTGCAGACTACAACAAAAAATGCCAAAAGCACGTAATAATTCTCCTTTTGTAAATCTGTGGTAGATGATTCGATTTTGGATTTAACTTGAGCGTATGTGTGTGCATGTGTGTGTGCACCTCTGTCTGTGTGCTCACAGGGAAGTTCCCTTGCGGAAGATTAGGGAGCAGCATTGTCTCAGCTCGGCCCAATCAGCGGTCCTCCCACGCGCTGCCCCCTGTGATGAGCACCAATGAATCGACCCATGCCCCCCCTCCCCTCAACGCCAGCGCAGAGGCCAGTGCTCCCACAGACAATTCAACCCCTGCCTCCCCGACCAATGCCACCACCCTTCACCCGCTCTTAGACAACCTAGCAATGGCAGCCTTCTTCCCGACCATGCCCACGATTGTCTCGAAGGATGCAGAGGACAAACGGATCGTCGGGGGCAACGAGGTGACACCCGGAGAGATCCCCTGGCAGGTAGGAATGAGAGCCCCCCTACCCCCTCATCTGTGTTTCTCTGGGCTCTGGTGTGCATCTGCCTGTGTGACTCTGCTCCGTAACTCTTGCTAGGTGGCGCTCATTTACAAACCCACGTTGATGGGCTTCTGTGGGGGGTCGATCCTGAGCGAGCTGTGGGTCATCACTGCCGCCCACTGCCTGCTGGAAGGCCAGGCCGACTCTGTCTTCATAAGAGTGGGTAAGAGATGAGCTCACGCTCCAACACACTGACATCACGTCTCCTCCTACTCTGGGGCATGTCCGATCTTATCTGAGAAGGTTCCAGCAATATTCTGCGCAACATTTTGTTCCAGCCAAGCAGTAAAATATCTGATTCAACTAATCAAGGTCTTCAATCAGTGTTGAATTGTTGTTTTTTGTGCTAGGATGGAGGGGGATAAAAACCCTGCACCCACATCGGCCCTTCTCGGATAAAATTGGACACCCCTGTGTTTCAGTAACTCTAGCAGGGGAATATACTAAAAATGGAACTAGTGGCAACCATTTGTGAAAAACTTGCGCACATTCATATTTGAGTTAACAGGATATTTAAAAGTCATTTTTTAAATGAAGACAGAGGCAAACTTTCAATTGAACTATTATTAGTGGCTATCAATGGCTATTTTGCAGTGAGGGTCTATTCTAAGTGGGCTTCAGACTCTGGGGGCAGGCGAGATATTGTCACCTTTAACACATGGACAACAAGTATGGATAAGATTAACAAGGTTCACTCTTCGATTCCCCGTCGCACCAGAGTCGGCTCTGGCCGGGAGTGCCACCAGGGGCGGCAATTGGCTGTCCGCCCCAGGGAGGGGGGAGGGAATCCGACTGTGTTCGCTGTGCACAGGAGTGGCTCTTGGGTGCTTATGGTCGACGGCTTGGCGAGTGCTGTCTGGAAAGAGACGATGCTTCACCTTCGACACCGCCGGTCATAGGGCTATGGCAGCGAACTCATAGTACGAGGGGGGATTGACATGAAAATAGAGGGTGTAATTGGATACCAAATCGGGAAAAATCTGAAAATTAAAAACAAACAAAAAAAACAAGCTTCACTCTGAAAGCATGTTTAAAACCTAATTGAACTGCATGATGCTCTGATATGTGGTGACTGCCCAACATTTTAATTCTGGCACCTAACAACCAGCCTTCTCCATTGTCCTTCCCTTTCATGTTTGCAAATATTATCCCTTACTGTTAAAATATGCCAATAAAGATAAATCACATTGTTGTTTGATAAATTGTTGTTTTCCATGCACTGATTAGCATACTTTCCTCCCAGTGTCTCATTATAAACCCCAAACACATGAACATTAAGGCTAACCCGTGAAAAGCAGCAGTACCTGGTCCTCACCTTGAGTGCATGTGCCTTTGTGCCAGGTTAGACAATACACTATACGAGCAGGAGAAGCGTGAAGGGTGTCTCCAGAAAGTAGGCAGGCGAGTTCCTACTCGGAGAAGGCGGATCATTGCTGGCCTCGGGGGAATTAGCTTGCCCCGTAGTGACGGGCGGGGAGTTCACGGGGGAGGGCGAATCAAAAGAAATAGAGGGTGTAATTGGCTACTAAATTGGGAGAGAAATGGGGAAAAAAACTGAAAACAAAATGAAAAAAAATGAGAAAAAAAACCTCTGACCCCGCAGGTGAGCACAACATGCGCAAAAAGGAGGGGACGGAGCGAGACCACGAGATCGCCGAGTGGCAGGTGCACCCCTACTACAACAAGGCCAACAGCCAGTACAACCACGACATCGCCCTGCTGCGTCTGCTCAGGCCCATCGTCTACTCGGACCATGCGCTGCCCGTCTGCCTGGGGCCCAAGGAGTTCACCGAGACACTGCTGCAGACGGCCCCCCGGTCGGTGGTGAGCGGCTGGGGCAAGGTGCGCTTCGAGGGCGCCGAGTCGCCCGTGCTGCAGAAGGTGGAGGTGCCCTACGTGGACCGGACGCGGTGCAAGGGCAGCAGCAGCGAACGCATCACGCGCTTCATGTTCTGCGCCGGTTACGCCGACAAGCTCAGGGACTCCTGCCAGGGCGACAGCGGCGGGCCTCACACCACCAGGCACGGGGACACCTGGTTCCTCACTGGCATCGTCAGCTGGGGCGAGGAATGCGCCAAGGAGAACAAGTTCGGGATCTACACCCGCATGTCTCGATACTACACCTGGATCTCCTCTGTTACCGGGATCAGCAAGTTACCTGCTGCCAACGGGGACCACGACCCTTAAACCCCTGACCTTGCAGCCGTGGTGCCCAAACAGTCTGGGATTTTCAGCGTAATGTCAGACATATGGTGTATGGCCTGTCCTCCTGGGGCCATATGTACAAAGATTCTAAGAGTAGGAGTGCTGATCTAGGATCAGTTTAGCCTTTTAGCTCATAATGGATATGGTTAGGATATACACAAGGGAAAGCTGATCCTAGATCAGCACTCTTCCTCTTAGAATCTTTGCACATACGGCCCCTGGTTTTTTGCTTTTGCTGTTTTAGATGATAGAATGAAAAAAAAGTATGTTAATGAACGTAAAACAATAAATATGTCTCACGGAAAATATCTCGTAAGCCAACAGTGTTATTGGGAACCCAGAGGCAGAGCAGATGCTCAAAGGTGAGGAATGCGACAGAAGAGGTCATTTCAGTTTTCGGAGGGGAAGGAGTGTTCACGTGAAAATGCGATAGACATGACGAAGTGCAGAGGCTTCCGCAGCCAAATGGGATATTTCATGTGAGTAGAATTTATTATGCTCCAAAATCAACATCGTCAGCATCTTTAACTGTTGCTTAAAAATCGACATTCAAACATTAAACATCCCCATAGAGTAGTGTCCATTGTACATAGTGCATCAAAGGGTGGTGTTATGGTCTACACACTGTCACAGCACTCATATTAATTAATCATATTCATCATAAAAACTGAAAAAATCTGAAAAACCAGGAGTTAGCTATGCAAAGCCTTTTTTTCTTCTTTTTTTAAAGCGAAAACAGCTGGCTCTGACTCAAAGACAAAGAGGACTTTTGTTTTGTGTTGATGCTGAGATAATTGCACTTAATTGTTATTCCCACCATTTCGAAAATATCTATCATGTGTAAGACATTGAACACTGAGCCAAGGCGAGAGCAGTATGCAATTTAACCAACAATATCAGTGTGTGTGTGTGTGTGTGTGTGTGTGTGTGTGTGTGTGTGCATGAATGCATGCATGTGTATGTGTGTGCACTTGTATGTGCAATCAGTGACAATAATTCTTCATTAACATAGCAAAGCAGCAAACATATATCTAGTCATTAGAGTAAACATGCTTTGCCTAAAAGCAGTGCAAATAGTTATTATTTACCCACATGAACAAACAGATTTTTAGCGATCTTGTAGCAATTTGGTGCTTGTCCCATAGGAAAGCAATAGATTTAGCAAATTATCAATGGGGAAAAAAATGGTGGTTGGACAAAGAAAATATACTGTACTTAACTTACAGATAAGAAATGGCATCTCCATAGGGTGCTAACTTAACCGGCTACAATAAGCGTTGCAGATTACAGGTTAATTGGCTGCTAGGATGTTCACATCACTGTATTGCAGCAGAACCAAGGTGCACCATCTGCTGGTGACAACTGGCATAGCAGCAGATGTGATTTTTCAGCTCCACAAGAGAGCGTTTTAACAATGTTTACACAGTGTTGTGTGTATTTGAGGGGAAAGTGCCTCTAAAGACTGTAGATGCTCTTGGGGTGTTAAAACAATAACCAGACAGTGTTTCCACACAAAAAAATTCTTCTGAAATAAGAACAAGCTTGGCCTTTGTGACGGAGGATCAACCTTTCCCATAATCATAATTATTGTACAGTATTTCATGACTTTTTGTGTTGGCTACGAGGGTCTGCAAATGATTAATTCCAGATACCAGAGAGCCGCAAGAGCAACAATTGTTTGAGGAAAAAGCTTTTTTTTCCCTCAAAGGGCGAGCACGGTTTACTTATCAGTAGTTTAATATTTTATATATAGCCTATCATTTGTATGTATATCCATATATGTATATAACCTTCCTATGTTAAGTGAGGAAATCATTTAAATGCCAACAACATTTTTGTATTATCATTGATCAACTTTAATGTATTTTGACAGCATAAGTATAATTATTAAAGTATACGTTTCTAATAATAGGCAAGATGTCTTCTTTAGAACAGATGATCATATTGGTTGACAGTTTCACATTCTTAATTCTTAAATGTTATGAATATGGCAATACATTATTAACTATTTGGTTAATATTTTGATAATTTTGGGCAGGGCTAAATAGAATTTTAAAAAGAAATAGGTGGACATACACACACACACACACACACACACACACACACACACACACACACACACACACACACACACACACACACACACACACACACACACACACACACACACACACACACACACACACACACACACACACACACACACACACACACACACACACACACACACACACTACCGTTCAAAAGTTTGGGGTCACCTGCTGGAAACTATTTTTATCTCATAATTGACAATGCTTTACACCATATACATTTCTGTAAATACTTTAAAATTACAAAAAACACATGTAACAATGAACAAAATGAACATTAAAGAAATGTTCAAGAAAATTATATTGAAAATTTAATCTTGGATTCCTCAAAATAGTCACCCTTTGGCGTGAGAATAGCCTCACAAACAGTGGCCATTCGGTTAATAAGTTTTAGCAGGAAATCACCCGACATGTTTTCCCAGCTATCCTGCAGCAATTCCCAGAGAAACTTGTGGGTTGCTTTGCTTTGACTCTTCCTTTCCAGTTTGTCCCATACAAGTTCTATGGAATTGAGGTCTGGACACTGGGCAGGCCAGGTCTTTAGTTTGAGTTGTTGTTCATATTCCTCCTTCACCAGATAGTTCTTGCACAACTTCAAGGTGTGTTTCGGGTCGTTATCTTGCTGAAGAATGAAGGAGTGCCCGATTAGCCATAGTCCAGATGGAAGGTGACCCCAAACTTTTGAACGGTAGTGTATATCCTATGTTCATAATCAATGTAAGAAAATAATTTAAATGCCCTCTTTATGCATAATTATTGTTCAATTTTAATGTACTTTTGCAACAGCATAAATATAATTATGAAAGTATATGTTTTTTAAATAATAGGTAAGGTTCCTCTTTGGAACAGATTATCATATTGGTTTATAGTTTCACATTCTTAATTGTTAAATGCCATGACTATAGCAATACATTATTAACTATCTGGTTAATATTTAGATAATTTGGGGCAGGGCTAATTTGAATCAAAATAAATAGTATGTGGACAAAACATATAAAAATCAAACTATTATAAAACTAAACCCAACATAATTTATAGTAATAATACTGATGAACATAAAGGCCAAGGAGAATAGTCAGATTACTTCCAAAGGCTAGGGGACAATTTATATATTTAAATGTAACTTGTGATTATTTTTCTGCAATGAACCTGACGTGATGCTGAAAGCACAGATTCTCAAACTATCCAAATAATAGGGGATAATTCCCTATTACATATTTTCAAATTTTCCAGAATGCATCACAGACACTGTTGGTCATAACAGAACAACAGTCTTAAAAAAAACATTTTTTATTTTGCCCATATATACAACTGAGAAGGTGTACAAGAATGAAAACAGACTGATAATGATAATATGAATATTATGTTAATATACCTGAAAATGACAGGTCGATATCCAGAAGGCATGCAGTTTCTCAAAATCACACTTCCATGGAGCATACATACACTTGCCCTTACCTTTTATTTTGTTGCTATTTTCCATTTTTATTAATTATTTCTAATTAATAAATCAAGAAAAAGCTTTAGAGTTTTATTTTTTATTTGACATTATAAAGTATTTTGTGTTGATCAGTGGCAAGAAATCCCAATTAAATCCAAGTAAGAAACTAAAATGTGAAAAATGCCAAAGGGGGTGAATAATTTTATACGCATTGTGTGTGTGTGTGTGTGTGTGTGTGTGTGTGTGTGTGTGTGTATGTGGGTATATATATATATATAATTGCATTGGGAAGCATCTTCATGAAAAAAGAATGCATTAAAAAATCTGTAGTCTGGAGCAGCTCTGATTTAAAGCCTCATTACCACTTCAAAGGAACGGATATCAAAGGCAGCCCAACAGGGGATCAGATTTGATGTGGTACGTTTGCACGAGTCTGCAATCAATATTCAATTAAATGTTCAACATTATGGGGGCATTTCGTGTTCACTGCATGATTCTATTTAATAGTACTCACATTAATGGCACAGTGATCCACAAAGATCATGCCTCTATTGTTTGTGTGTGTGGAGATGGAGGACTGAGCCCTGCAGGCATCGAGACACAGCAGCTGAACAGCAGCTCCACAACAGTGATGGAACAGATACACTTTTAACCAATCAACATTTTTTCTTTTTTTTTCTTCAAATTTTCTAATTGTAATGTTCCTAATTTTTTCCAATTTTTCTCACAATTTGGTTGTCAATTATATGCTCAATTTATTTCAATTCACCCTCCCCCACGAGTCCGCCGCCCATTCTCGGGGTCGAGACAATTTCCCTGGGCAATTCACCTCCTCCAAGACGGAACCAATTTTTGTACGGGGATGCCTCGATGAACCCGAGCTGGCTCACCCTCCTCCCTCCCCCTGGGGCGGACAGCCAAACACCGCCCCTGATCAGGGCTAACAGCCAGGGCCGGTCTGGCACAGACTGGTTTTGAACCACGTCTGTGATACGCAGCTCACACTCATATTGTCCCAGCCAAAATACAGGCACATTAGACCAATACGTTATCCGCCAGCCCTTAACCAATCAAATTGATATCAACTAATGAGCTGCATAATAAATCTAACACAATCACCCAAAGTACACCAGCATCTTACAATGTATGCAGTCAGGTATTTGAGAAACTGTCTGCTGTCTATTGTTGAACATGTAGAGAAGTGCAATGCACAGATAAAACGGGTACTATTGAGAGAACAAACCCTCATAGAACCCTCATACTGCAGTCACAGATGCATACTAATTACTACATACTAATTTTACAAAGCATAAATATATATATATATATTCTCCCCTTCATTTTGTTATTTTCTTCAGTAAAGTGCATTTAAAATATATAGTTCTGAGGTTGAGAATTTAACCGGTATTAAATACATGACATTATTACAATGTTGCTGAAAAAATAACACTACTAAAAGAGGACAGTGAGATTAAAAAGAAATTAGCAAAAAAATTAAAACGGTTTTATGGCACATGGCATGTTTTGGCATGTAAATTCGTGTTGTACATATGTAGTAAGACGTTTTCTCTTGGGGTTGGAGCTACTCTACGTTCGGTATGCTGTAAGAAAATAGAACGATTCATCGATATTTCAAGTAAAATACACACACATTACATTACACTGGATTACCAGAAAACATAAAATGTCACATTAAAAAAAAACATGTCCTCTTGAAATATCCAACAAAATATTCTTAGGTTAACCTTAGTTAAGGCTAATAACATAAGGTCTTCCCTCCGCCATTTCTAAGGAGCCGTAGACATGTGGTCACCTCGGTGGTGAACTTCATGACTCCTAGTTTACCACAGCAAGGTTGAAGTCACGTGGTTCAGGAGGTAATGTACAATCCCAACTGAGCATTGTCTTGTGATAATACGTTGAGTACAAGGTTGACCAGGTGCCTCAATGTCAGGTGGAGCCATGATATGATCATAACCAGGACGTGTGGTCGCTTAACCCTTTAATAGCCTCACCTAGAAAAAAGCAATGGCAAAAGTCACAACGCGCTCTACCAAATGGTTGAGCAGACCGTTAAAGGGTTGAACGCGATTCGGATTGAAGGGCCTTTGGCGCCCATGGGAGAGCGTCCTCCCACCGGTCGCGGGTGCACTGCACTCTGGGAGTTCTGATGCTGGGGAACTTTGTGCTGTCGTTGCTGTGCGCACTGTGGGTTTTGACACGTACATCGACTGGCCCAAGCCGGAGCATGAAACAGGAAGTTGAAGTTCTCCGATGTGTGCGTTTGTTCCACAGTTTGAGTAAGTGGGTGCCTCCTGTGGCGAGGGTGGTGTGAGGTGAGGCCTGGGGCCACATTGCGTGATATTAGTTATCTACTGCATTTCTCAATCATGCTGGCTTACACAGCTTGTTTTGACTCATCTGCCAATTTATACAGCTGGATATACAGTGTGAGAATTGAGGTTAATCGCTTTTGCCCGAGTGTATGAGAGCAGGGATCCACACTTACCCTCCCAAGGGGAGCGCAGATGGCTGGGGGAAAAAAGGACATGGACTATGTCTTTACCTTCGAGCTCTCCTCCTTGCTACTTCCTACATGCTAGGAAAGTCCCTGAAGAAGAGTTCATCCTCTGTTAGAATCCATCCAATGGCTTGGATCCAAAAAATAAAATGGCCCACATCCACTGCTTACTTCTATCATAGATCTTTTGTCTTGAGAGGAAAATCAAAGCTCTCTGATGCATCTGGGGACTTGCTAAGTAAGAGGTCGACCTTCAGGTGTCCTTCGTGTGTCTGTTGGCCTGACGTAAGTGCAGAGTGCAGGGCATTGGCACGTCAGTCTCTCAGGGAGAGCTGAGCTTCCTCGTTTTCAAATTCCCTGGGTCTGAAGGATTGGCAAGAAATAAGACATTCGATCAGAAGCGTGTGGATGAGAACACGTGCCGAGCATGGCAGTAATTAGGGAGCCCTATGAGGGCCCTTTACCTCCCAGCCTGCTGGAGTGCCCTCCACAGCTCTCCCCCAGGATCAGCTGCAGATCATCCACTGGAATTCGGCCCTCCTGCCTCCGAGTCACGTTCCTCACCAGCCTGGAGGGAGAGAGGGAGGGGGAGAGTTTGTAATCCTCCCTCAGTGTTTGCTGTTCTCAGTTTTCCTGCTGTTCCAAACATTCCCATCTCCTCCACAAGAACACTTACCAGCCGCCTTCACCTTCTTCCTGCTGGAGCTGTAGGACATCGCCGCACTTAATGACGAGGTCATCATGGCCAGCTTGCGGACACTCTGCCAACGCCCTGTACCTGCCTGGGACCTGTGTAAAGAGACACAGTGTGAGGGGTGACTGTGGATCTCTCACCTGTCTACACATAGAGGTCTGTATGTTTTCTACAGCATATACAGTGCCTATAGAAAGTCATCATACCCTTTTGAAATAGTCACTTTTTTTGTCTTACAGCCTGAAATGAAAGTACATAAAATCCATCTTTTTCCAGCTTTATTTACACATTTTGCCTTACAACATTCAAGTGAAAAAAAGGGCAACATTTCTGATAATTAATACAAAATGAAAAACTAGAATAACAAGGTTGGAAAAGTGATCAGTCCCCTTAGAATGACCATTATAAACTTGCTTAGGTATAACCAATCACCTTCCAAATCACACACCAAGCAAGCTAATTGGCCTCCGCCTGACATCAATTGTAGTGGTTTTGATTATTTCACAATAAAATCAGCTGTTCCTTGAGGATTCCACTCCTAGTAGTGCATGGTAACGCAAAGAATCTCACAAGCTTTAAAAACTTCTGAAAAAGTGTCACACTGAGTCTCGTTTACGTTATGCAAAGAAACACATAGAAGATTCTGATGCCATGTGGCAAAAGGTTATATGGTCAGATGAGACCAAGACTGAACCTTTTGGACTGAACTCCAAGCGCTATGTTTGGCGGAAACCAAACACAGCACACCACCCAAAACACACCATACCTACAGTGAAGCATGGTGGTGGCAGCATTATGTTGTGGGGGTGTTTCTCTTCAGTGGGGACTGGGCAATTGGCCAGGATTGAAGGGAAAATGGATGCTGCCAAGTACACCCAAATTCTTGAGGAAAACCTGCGGCCCTCTGCTAGACAGCTGAAGATGGGCAGGTGGTTCACCTTCCAGCACGACAACGACCCAAAACACACCGCCAAAAAAACAACGCAGTGGCTAAAGGACAGGAAGGTGAATGTCCTTGAGTGGCCTAGTCAGAGCCCTGACCTAAATCCATTACATTACATTACAGGCATTTGGCAGATGCTCTTATCCAGAGCGACGTACAACAAAGTGTTAACCGTAGTCAAGAACAGTTTAGCTGAAATTCGGCACTTTCTGTCATTAGAGGATGCTAAAACCTTGATGCATGCTTTTGTTGCATCGAGGCTAGACTATTGTAATGCCTTATTATCCGGCTCCTCTAGTAGCTCTCTAAAGAGTCTTCAACTAGTACAGAATACAGCGGCACGTATTTTGACTAGATCCAAAAAGTATGAGCACATTACTCCAGTGTTAGCATCACTACATTGGCTTCCTATTAAATATCGGGCTGATTATAAAGTACTGTTGCTAACTTTTAAAGCAGTAAACGGACTTGCACCTTTATATCTGACCGAAATGATTGCCCCCTATAAGCCGACACGACTGCTTCGTTCACAAGAAGCCGGCCATCTATTACTCCTAAATTTTGAAGAGCACAGCTGGTGGTAGAGCCTTCTCTTTTAGAGCTCCTCTGTTGTGGAACGGTTTACCAAGGCATGTTAGGGATTCGGACACAGTTTCAATTTTTAAGTGTAGATTAAAAACATATCTTTTCAGCCTAGCTTACTGCCAAACATAGTCTAGGTGGAGAGATGGAGAAGGCCGTGCCTTAGTGTCTTATGGAGTGAGAAACTTTCCATACTGTCACCTCCTCAATGTGTTACCACCACTGTTATGCTGGTTATCCTTGATCAGGTGTGGATTGTTTGGAACTCTCACATGGCTGCGTGTTTTCTCTGTCCCTCTCCTAATAGGTATGCTGCCATAGCTTACACCTGTTGGGGGCTATCTGTATATTTCCTATGCTTGTGCTCCCCTGCTCTTACATAATGCTACTGGCTATAGCACTGCTTTTTCTGACTGCATGTTCTCTTCTCTGCCTCGGCCTCTGACTCGGGGCACCTGCCCCGAGCCCCTAGATCCTGCGAGAAGTGTGAGCTGCCCCCAACAACCCTCACCCCCACGCCAACCCCAGTTCCTGGATCTGGACCCTCTCCGCGTGGTTTAGCCCCCGCTGACTACCTAACTCAGACTAACCTTGGACTGACCATGACATGGTCTTTTTGGACATACCCTGTGCCGGCCAGAAGAGGATGGGCTCCCCCTTTTAGTCTGGTTCCTCCCAAGGTTTCTCCCTACCTAGGGAGTTTTCCTTGCCACTGTTGCCGTTAGGCTTGCTTTTGGGGGGGTCTAGGCCTGGGTTCCCCCTCTGTTAAGCGTTTTGTGACAATTCTGTTGTGAAAAGCGCTATACAAATAAACTTGATTTGATTTGATTTGAAAGTCACCCTAGTGGGAAGTACAGTTCCTAGGTGCTAGGAGCAACCACATAGTTAAACTAGGACCCTGTAGGTAAATCTGTAGCCACAATCCGATAGAACATCTGTGGATGGACTTGAAGAGTGCAGTCCATCGCCGCTCACCATGGAATTTGACTGAACTGGAACAGTTCTGCAAGGAAGAATGAGCAAATATTGCTCAATCTAGGTGCGCAAAGCTGGTAAAGACATATCCAAACAGACTGATGGCTGTAATTAAAGCAAAAGGTGCCTCTACAAAGTATTAAATCAGGGGACTGGTCACTTTTCCAACCCTGTTATTCTAGTTTTTAATTCTTTATTAATTATCAGAAATGTTGCCCTTTTTTTCACTTGAATGTTGTAAGGCAAAATGTGTAAATAAAGCTAGAAAAATATGGATTTTATGTACTTTCATTTCAGGCTGTAAGACAAAAAAAAGTGACTATTTCAAAAGGGTATGATGACTTTCTATAGGCACTGTAATCTACAGTACGTCTCCAGTTCAGTGTGTGTGTGTGTGTGTGTGTGTGTGTGTGTGTGTGTGTGTGTGTACTGTATGTGCATGTGCGCATGTCTATCTGAATTTAATAAAACTGTGCCTGAGAGGATTCATATCCTATCAATCTTATTGATTAAGTTCGCTCTACATTTCAAAAGCATCTGAATTAAAAACACTGTGTTGCCATTGACAGTCCAAAGCAAAACTATTTCTCCAAAATATCTGCAGCATTGAGAAGACAGGAAGAGAGGGGCAGGACCAGGTCGGAACATATGATAAACTCCATACGCACATAGGGCAGTCTTTGTAATATGCAGCATGGTGAAAGTTTCTCTGCAGTGTTGCAGCTGCCTGGGTCATGTGATCAGCGTGCCGGGTCATGTGATCACCATGCTCACCAGCTGGGCCGCGTCCTCCTCCTCGGTGTCTGACAGGTTGGACAGATCCGTGGTGCCGCTCCAGTCCTCCAGACCCTCGCAGACGTCCGCTGCATGAGAGGCGCCGGGCCAGCCTGGGGGCGACAGGGGGCCCATGACAACATGACAACGCCTTTCACAGCCAGACTGTTGCCATGGTGACGCTGTCCATCAAACTTCAGGTTTTACCCCAACCTCTCCATTTTTTAAATTTTCTTGACTTTCTATTGTTCAGAATTATTTTTCAACAACTATCTTTCCAGTTAATGTTTCCACCCCCCTATGGCGACAAACGAACTGGGCGCACTCAGTGGGGGGTGTGGTGGACTCAGTGGGGGTGTGGCCATTTCAGTGGGGGTGTGCTAGACTTAGTGGTGGTGTGGTGGAATCAATGGGGGGCATGGTGAACTCAGTGGGGGGTGTGGCCATTTCAGTGGGGGTGTGCTGGATTCAGTGGGGGTGTGGCCATTTCAGTGGGGGGTGTGGTGGACTCAGTGGGGGTGTGCTGGATTCAGTGGGGGTGTGGCCATTTCAGTGGGGGTGTGCTGGAATCAGTGGGGGGTGTGGTGGATTCAGTGGGGGACGTGCTGGATTCAGTGGGGGCGTGGTGGACTCAGTGGGGGTGTGCTGGACTCAGCGGGGGGTGTGCTGGACTCAGCGGGGGGTGTGGTGGACTCAGCGGGGGGTGTGGTGGACTCAGTGGGGGGCGTGGTGGACTCAGTGGGGGGCGTGGTGGACTCAGTGGGGGGCGTGGTGGACTCAGTGGGGGCGTGGTGGACTCAGTGGGGGCGTGCTGGACTCAGTGGGGGGCGTGGTGGACTCACTGCGCCGGTTGAGGTGAGGCTGAGGGGAGAAGACCACCGGGTCCGTCAGGACCGGACTGGTGCGGCCTGACTCAGTCTCCTCCGAGCTGTAGGAGGCGCTCTGCTGCTTGCTGTGAGGAGGGACATCAAAACAAGCTGAGCAGCCAGAGAGGGGGGAGGGGCTCCACGCAGTGCACACCGACACACTGACCACATCGTCCAGCAGCACAGTGGGACAGAACAGAGTATAAACCAATCAGAACAGAGCAGAGCACGGACTCCATTTATCTGTGTCCTCAATGTCCTCAAGCTTAGTAATAATAACATTCAATCACTTCCTGTTCAGAATACCAGATAATTTTCAATGGTGTTAGTGTGAGACCTAACACAGACAAAAAGCCCCAAATGACTGAATTCAACATACAGTCAGGTCCATAAGTATTTGGACAGTAACACAATTTTCATCATTTTGGCTCTGTACGCCAGCATAATGGATTTGGAATGAAACAATCAAGATGTGCTTTAAGTGTAGACTTTCAGCTTTAATTTAAGGGTTTTGTCAAAAATATTGTATGAACTGTGTAGGAATTACAACCATTTTTATACATAGCCGCCCCCAAATTTAGGGGCCTCAAAAGTAATTGGACAAACTAACATAATCATAAATTAAATTGTCATTTTTAATACTTGGTTGCAAATCCTTTGCAGTCAATGACTGCCTGAAACCCATAGACATCACCAGACGCTGGGTTTTTTCCCTGGTGATGCTCTGCCAGGCCTTTACTGCCGCTGTCTTCAGTTCCTGCTTGTTCTTGGGGCGTTTTGCCTTCAGCAAGTGAAATGCATGCTCGCACGCACATGCACACACAATGCATTGGATTCAGGTCAGGTGATTGACTTGGCCATTGCAGAACATTCCACTTCTTTGCCTTAAAAAAGTATTGGGTTGCTTTCGCAGTATGCTTAGAGTCATTGTCCATCTGCACTGTGAAGCGCCGTCCAATGAGTTTTGAAGCATTTGGCTGAATCTGAGCAGATAATAGTCCTATACACTTCAGAATTCATCCTGCTGCTTTTGTCAGCAGTCACATCATCAATAAATACAAGAGAACCAGTTCCATTGGCAGCCATACATGCCCATGCCATAACACTACCTCCACCATGCTTCACAGATGAGGTGGTATGCTTCGGATCATGAGTAGTTCCTTCCCTTCTCTATACTCTTCTCTTCTCTTCCCATCATTCTGGTACATTGATAGGATGTCCATAGGATGTTGTTCCAAAACTGTACAGGGTTTTTTAGATGTTTTTTGGCAAACTCTAATCTGGTCTTCCTGATTTTGAGGCTTACCAATGGTTTACATCTTGTGGTAAACCCACTGTATTTACTCTGGTGATGCCTTCTCTTGATTGTTGACTTTGACACAGATACGCCTACCTCCTGGAGGGTGTTCTTGATCTGGCCAACTGTTGTGAAGGGGTTTTTCTTCACCAGCTAAATAATTATTCTATCATCCACCACAGTTGCTTTCCGTGGTCTTCCGGGCCTTTTGGTGTTCCTAAGCTCACCAGTGCATTCTGTCTTTTTAAGAATGTACCAAATGGTGATTTGGCCACACCTAATGTCTTTACTCTCTCTCTGATGGGTTTGTTTTAATTTTTCAGCCTAATGATGGCTTGCTTCACTGGCTGTGACAGCTCGTTGGACTTCATATTGAGAGTTAACAGCAACAGATTCCAAATGCAAATGCTATACTTGAAATCCCCTCAAATTAAAGCTGAAAGTCTGCACTTTGAGCTCATGTTCATTATTTAATTTCAACTCCAATATGCTGTGGTAGACAGCTAAAATAACAATAACTTTGTCAATGCCCAAATATGTATGGACTTGACTGTATATCAGCTCTTATGGATGCCCTAGGACAGTGACACACACTTAAATAACAGTCAACAACATTGTAAGCTCATCTTTGACGAACTATTCCTCATTTCACCTGTCAATTAAATAGCACAGACATGTCTTTGATAAAGAATTCATCATCTTTTTTTGTGATACCAAAGGCACCAGGAGAGAGGAGTGGTGTTACCTGGATACCTGGTGCAGTGGTGTGCGGTTTGTAGATGGTGTGTGTTAAGACCCACCTGTCGGACAGGGGTGGGGACAGCTGGGACCGCTCTGGCATTGGAGAGGGGTGCACAGAATCATCTGAGAGGGGAAAGGAGAGGGGGAGACATTAAAAACCAGAGGGGGGGGCATCATGTTCAAAAGGGTAGACTTCCACACACACAACCTACATCACATGAGTACATTTAGTAAAGTACATTTACTTTTACTTATCACTGTACTTAAGTACATTTTTCAAGTATCTGTGCTTCCATTTTGACTTTTACTTTTACTTTCACTCCCCTACATTTCAAAAGCAAATGGGAAGCAATGTAGGACTTTTTACTTTTACTGGAGTTAATATTTTATCAGTGTGTCTGTACTTTTACTCAAGTAAAGGGTTTGTGTACTTCGTCCACCACTGCATGAGATAAACAGCTCCCTACATTGAGAAATTGGTCTGAAAAAACTAAACAAACAAATGCAACAGTACATAAGCACCTAGCTGTACTTTCTGCTGGTTTGTGAGGATTTTGCGGATTTCGTTGAGCCAGGCAACCTTCACTTCTATTGACGGTGCCTAGGAACACCCCAAACAGTGACACAGGGATTATTGAGTGAAAGTGAACCATCACTGCAATCAGAGACAAGTACAAAGAACCTGCTGCTGGACTCATCGTCACCACCACCTACAGTATGTCTGAAAATAGCTCTTACAACAGGTTGAGACTAATAAAAAATAGTAATACCCATAGTGCTGATCCCTAAAATGATTAAATAATTAAAAAGGGTTTAAAATGCACTTCAAAAATAATCATTTAACTTGTGTTTTTAATCAAATTTTCTTTGCCACATCTTTGAAAATATCTTCGAAACAAGTGCCCTAGTCAAGGACTCTCCTCTCCCTCACCTGCACCAGATAAACCTCCTCCCTGCCACTGTACCAGATCTCAAACTTCTTCACGTCGCCCTTGACGTTCTCGGTAATCCCCACTGCGCTCATCTGCGGGGAAAGAGACATGGAATGTGTTAGCAATCACGTTTAGAGGTTAAAAAGGCTCTCCACACACTACTAGCCGCTCCTTGATGCACCTGTTTAGAGGTTTAACAGACACTATGAGCACATACTCTACTACTACTTTTCTATTTTTGTATGTGTA
This sequence comes from Aldrovandia affinis, assembly GCA_029706075.1. Classification (NCBI taxonomy): domain Eukaryota; kingdom Metazoa; phylum Chordata; class Actinopteri; order Notacanthiformes; family Halosauridae; genus Aldrovandia; species Aldrovandia affinis. The sequence continues at coordinate 607,759 of JAINUG010000167.1, forward strand.
ATTACTGTGAAACTGCTACTGAGAGTCCAAGACAAGTTTTCCCACGGGGACAAATAAAGTAGATCGTATCATATCATATACGAGCAGCTCCTCGATCCGTGTGTTTAGAGGTTTAACAGACCCTCCACACACTATGAGCCACTCCTCAATGCAGAGCCATTATCTCTTCATTACGAGCGGTCCTACTGTGAGGACGTGAGGCGTATGGCGCCCCCTGGTGTCTGTACCCTGAGGCAGTGCTTGAAGCTGTAGGAGGCGGTCTTCTCGTGGCCCTCTCCGTGCTCGTCCCGCCGCTTGCAGAGGAGGAGGGCGCGCTCGTGCAGGAACAGGTGGCGCTGCATGGGCTTGAAGCGCGCCAGCTCCTTCATCCGCGTCGGGCCCTTCTTATGACTGATCCACACGCTGAACGAGCCCTGCATCAGCACCCGGCCCAGAGCGCTCAGGTCACCCTGCGCACACACGCACACACACACACACACATACACACACACATGTACACACACGTACACACACACACACACACACATACACACACACACACACACACACACACATACACACCCAAACACACACACACACATATACACATACATACACACACACACACGTACAAACACATACACAGGTGTACACACCCATACACACACACACACACACACACACACACACACACACACACACACACACACACACACACACACACACACACACACACACACACACGTACACACACACGTACACACACACGTACACACGTGTACACACCCATACACACACACACACGCACGCATGCACACACGCACGCACAGGAACGTGCACACACACACACACACACACACACACAGGAATGCGCACACACATACACACAGACACGAGCATGTGCACACTGTGCATTATTCACGGTCACTGCAGAAAGCTTTAATATGGAGGACATGGTAACGATTTGACTAAATAATGTTCAATTACTGTACACATCTATATTACCAAAAACAAGATAAGAAATCATTAGGACTGCTGTACCACTGTACCTCGTAGCCCGTGATGGCGATCTGATGCATGGAGTCGTTGACAGACTTGAGGAGGTCCAGCATGGCTGCTAGTGCCCCCTGGAGCTCAGAGACCCTCTCACACCCCACACTGTACTTCAGCAGCTCCTGTGTGAGGATGCAGACCCATCATAATAACATATAACATAACATATACCATTTAGCAGACACTTTTATCCAAAGCAACTTACAGTAGTGAATGCATACACTTACAGTATATGTGGTTCCAATGGGAATCGAACCCACAACCTAAGCATTGGCAATGCCGTGGTCTACCTACTGAGCCACACAAAGCCATATTAAGCATGTTATGTTCTATGAGACATGTATCATGCAACTTGTGAGCCATCTAGGGAATCAAGTGTTTGATAGTTCTCATCACTGAAATGGATTATTGATTTGACTTATTACAGTAGTTAATTATTTGCTTTGGCTGTGTAACTCAAGTCAAACAGTACATATTTATCTGAACAACACTTTCAGAATCTATTTATAATATCTACTTATAGTAATAATGAGTCATGCTTCATAATAATATCTCTCTCACTCCAGATAACCTGTGGCCAAGTATCTGGGACAATTTTAATTTGCTTGCATGTCAGTGTCAATGAAAGACTTAATGATCTCAATAAATTGGAAGAGATTTAAAAAACGAATGATCTCAATAAATTGGAAGAGATTTAAAAAGCCATATGGGGCGGCGGATAGCGGATAGCGTTGGCTGGTCCGGTGTGGTGTACGCTGCCTGTCAGGGACGCGGTTTCGAAACTCGCGTCTCTACCAGACTGGCCCTGGTCATCAGCCCCAATCGGAGGCGGCATTTGGCTGTCCGCCCCAGGGGGAAGGGGGAGGGAGAGCCGGCTCGGGTCCGCTGTGAAGCACTGAAAAGGAGTCTCCAGAACGTGGGTGGGCGAATTCCGTTTCGGAGGAAAGCAGAGGACGCTGCCCACGGAGAATTAGCTTGCCTCGTAGAGATGAGCAATGGATCCGTGTGGGGAGGATTAACCGAAATAAATGGAGGGTGTAATTGGCTACTAAATTGGGAGAAAAATGGGAAAAAATCTGAAAAAAATCATCTTTAAAAAGCCGTATCCTATAATCTATGCTATGCAAAGTGCTTACAGTTTTTCTCGATCGCTTACACATTATAACTTGGCCTATTAACTAAACATCCCAAACCATGATGCCATCTACCAAAAAACAGACACATTTCCCAAAATGTCCCTGTTTTCACACATGATTCAGATTTGTTGAACCTTTTGTGAAAAACTCTACACAAAAATCCCTTCATATATCACTGGCTGCACCATGTGCTCATTTAGAAAGCACTGGCATTCAATATCATTAACTCAAGTGATCACAACTTGAACCCAATTAACACACAATTCCCCAGGAGGAAACACTAAGAGTCTAAATTGTTCACACACCAATCAGAACCTCAGGATGGATAGATAGATAAAAGGGCCATGGGTCAGTTCACTTGTTTTGGAACAATGGATATACAAAGACCTGAAGGTAGAGGAAGAGGATGGTGCAAGTATGGTTTTTCATACTGTATCAAGTATTTGAGTACAGTTATGTATTACAGCAGTATATACTGTAGTACAGGCTATATGATGGCCTACTTTTGTAGGCTTGTTTAGATATTACAGTTGAGGCTTGCCAGGGGTGGATAAGGCATGCAAGGGTTTTTCTTTTGGTTTTGACATGGAAGTTTGAAGTTTGTGAAGATGAGTGTGCAGTTATGCATTTGTGTTTATAGTTTGGGGAAATGGAGCATCATTTCAAGAAATGTGTCTTGGCAATCAAAAAAAACTGTAAAAGCAGTCAGGCGGCATCATGGGAGAAATGAATCCGGACAGTACTGCAGCATAGCTGGCTGAAAGCAGTGTTATTCCTGTGTTTGGTCTTGATATGTGCCAGTGATCCACACCTTGTTTGTTTGAAAGTGACAGTGCCGTGGGGCCTCGGATAGCGTAGCAGTCTAAGCATCAGCTTTGCAAGTGCCAAACCGGACCTTGACTGAGAGCTCCAATCGGGGGTGCCGTTTGGCTGTCCGCCCCAGGGGGAGGTGAGCCGGCACGAGCTCGCCGAGCGCAAAGGATGTCTCCAGAAAGTAGGTGGGCGAGTTCCGTCTCTGAGGAGGCGGATCATCGCCGCCCTTGGCAAATTAGCTTTCCCCGTAGAGATGGGCGGCAAGTTTGTGGGGGAGGGCCAATCAAAATAAATAGAGGGAATAATTGCCCACTAAATTGTGTGAAAAATGGGAAAAAATCTGAAACGAAAATATATATATTTTTTAATTAATCCCTTTAAGTCTGTTGATGAACTCTGGGCTGACCTTCAGCAGGAGTTGGTACTTGGCCAGGCGCTGCACCGGTTTCAGTAGATACGAGTCCAGGCCCAGTTTGTGCTCCAGCTTCCTCTGGCACTCCTGCAGAACGAGAGACAGGAGAGGGCAGGAAGAGAGGGAATCCATCAATCAATCACGATGCCATCAATCAAAACCTCCACAGCTTTGATTCTTTCCATTACATGAAAACATACGGAAAATGTATATACATAAAATATACATAATAGAGAACATAAAATACAATGAATGAAAATGATGAATAAACAATATTTTATCTATTTATTTAATGTTTATTTGAGTAGGGACAGATACAAAAAACATAGACACATTGCATTAACAACACGCTGATGCCCTGTATCAAAATATTTGTAGCTTGTGCTAATTTTCAATGTTCGTCCCTAGTAGGGCATTTTGAAAGTGAATAAGCCTACACATAGATGTTGGACAAGACAATACAAATACAAGAAATAAAATCATTTTAGGACAGGACAGCACTGAAAAAAATAACAGTACTAACAGTATTAAAAGTATACTTGACCTACGCATGCATGCATGTCTGTGTGTCTTTTAGCAACTGTTCAATTTTTATTTTAAAATGAGCAAAGTCATCCTCTTGCTTAGTCTCTCTAGGTAGACACATTAGTACCTTTAACACTAAAAGCAGTTTGGCCAAACGCAGTTCTGTGATTTGGGACAATGCAGTTTCCCTCTACTGCCTTCCTAGTGGACCGGCTAACATCTTGCCAGGATGTGACTAGGTCACAGAGTGAGGAGGGAGCCAGGCCATGTACGCATTTGGACAAAAAGCTTAGCATTGGCAACCTTAACAAAGTTATCAAAGCTTAGAATGTTATGTTTCTTTAAAATATGGTAGTGGTAAAATCTTTTTCTGTCCAGTATTTTTAGAGCACAGTTGTAGAGCCTTTCCACTGATTTTGTTACTGTAAGGTTTGCCTGAGACTAAGTAGTTAAGCAGTAATTCATGCGTGAAAAGATCATTGAATGCATGAATAATTTTTGAGTCAAAAGGGAAGCAATCTCTGATAAGTCTTTGCTTGCTTCTCAATGCTTGTCAAATTTCAACAGAGAGTCAAGGATGAGTCCTAAATATTTGACCTCAGATACCTGTTCAACTAGTTCTCCTTTGATCGTGACATTAAGTACATCTGTGATGGGCCGTTTTCTTATGGAAAAGCAGATGGAGACAGTTTTTTTTACTTTTAAAGTCAGACAGGAGTTATCAAGCCATATTGCTATCGTTTTTGGTCTGTCAATTTGAATGCTTGCATCTTTGAAAAAACTTTCCAATAATTCCTCTTACATTAATTCATCACAGCACGTGTTTGGGTCACTGTGGTCTAAAATATCATCCCACCTAACACATTGCAATTCTGTCTCCTGTTTGGGTATTGCAAATTTCTCTGTGATTTTTTTAATGCGCCCATGACAACCATGCAGGTTGAGAATTTTCTTGCAGCAAGAATCATATTATGATCCGACAGCCCAGTTACAAGATTGTAGGTCTTGTATGATACGCTCCTCTCTCTTACTAAAGATCAGGTCAATTTGTGTTTGGGTGTTATGTGTTATTCTGGTTGGTCCTAGAACTGAATTCAAATTTTGGCACTACGGTTTTACGTTTTTTGTCAGGCCAATTGATATTACAATCACCAAAAACCATCACTTCTGACCTATGTGCAATTGTTTTGAGCACTTCCTGTAATCTTTCATAAATTTCAGCATTACATGCAGGGGGACTGTACACAACAAAACATTTGTGGTGATAGGTAAACATTCAAGGGGCGGTGATTAACAGCAGCGGTGCCCTTTTTAGCGAAAGAGAGCAATGAGCCTGAACGGAGTACCTGGAAGAAGGGGCAGTCGGAACACTGTCTCCACAGCAACTCCGAGCGTGGCTTGTTCTGGCAGTAGCGCTCGTACACCTGGAAGTTCTCTTTCTGGAATGACACGGAGACCCCCTCGGTGAGACACAAATGCACACAGGCCCCACCAGAGCAAGTCGGCCACGTCTCAGTCAATGGCAGTCCCGCCTGCTCCACAGGGCCTCACCCTCTGTAGAAAGCACGCGCCCACTCTTTCCGGAGTCTCCAGGCACCCCTCGAGATCCTGCAGAAACACCCTGTGGAAAAGAGGGAGGAGAACCCATATTTTATGCTTTGGCTTATTACTTTTGTCACATACAACAGCTGAACTGTCATTCACCTGACCTTCAGACAGTCTGACAGTCACTAAAACATCCTGATGGGCTTTTGCTCCTTAATGATGCAAACTAACATTGGTATTTGTTTCAATAGGAATATAACCCCACTACATTTTAAGATCAAAAACCAATCAACGCATCTTCTGCTTCCTACTCGACCGGAAATGCTCAATAAGATGTCAGTGTACAAAAGCTGTACAAAAGCGAGTTCGTGCATGTGTGTGTGTGGGGGGGGCTCTGTATGGGTGTGTGTGTGTGTCCGTGGGTATGTGTGCGGCGTGTGTGTGTGTGCACATGTATGCACATGTGTGTATACTCATGTGACTCGCCTGCTGTGGAAGCTGTAGACCTCAGGCATGTTTCCAAACAGGGTCTCCTTTTTGTTACACAGAATGGGGGGCAGAAGGCCAGAGAGGGCAGGGTTGTCCATCTCAGCCCTGTAGCCCTGTGGCAGCAGAAACGAGGGCAGGTGTTATACACATTTATACAATAAAAATGTGACGTTTACCTCCATATAGTATTGTAGGTAATATGAATGAATGAATATTGGATTTATATAGCGCTTTTTTCCAAGGAACTCAAAGCGCTTTACAAAGATGGGGGCAACTCACCTCAACCACCACCAATGGCAATATGCTTGGATAATGACTGAATCCACTGAAACATAAGCGAACTGCATGTAGCTAAGGGTCGTTGCCCGATACAAGCGTGCACACTCACCAGCAGCACGGAGAGCAGCTCGTCCACGTAGATTCGTTCAGTCTCAATCAACTCTTTCATCACGTGCCTGAGGGGGTCGGGCAGGGAGAGAGAGGGGAGGGTGAGAGGGTGAGTGAGGATGACCTCATTACCGACACACTGCAGGTGCGGGAAGGAGACGAACGCAGACGGAAGGATGGCCAGGCGGACGCGACCCACCGCTTGAGAAGGTCGGGGCTCTCCTCCCCCTCCAAGCCATAGGACAGAGAGCTGCGATTCTCCTCGTAGTCGTGCATCACCTCGATCTGAGGGGGGCAGTAGAGACAAAAACAGAGCACTGGCAGAGATAGGAAGCACCGTTTATTTTAGTTTCTACTTCACCTTAAAGACGTCAGTTTTGCTAAACAAAACAAGAGACGTGGATGTACTGTAAGTCGGTTTCATGTCCTAAACACCTGTCTAGAAGATAACGAGACAAGATAAACACACCCCATGCTTACACATTAAATCCAAATGTTGAACTGGTCACGGGTGTTGCGGAAATGCAGTGTAACATTCAGCCGGGTGCTGCTGAGAACTGTAGTCCATTTATGTCGCCTGGGATTCAGGGTGTCCAGTATGTTCCCAAAAAATGCATTTGCATCAGCAACGGCACGGTTTCACAAGCTGCCTTCCTCCCAGACTCAACTCTCCCAGACTCAACTCTCACAGCCTCAGGAACTTTATACATCATACTGACACTTTTGTGAACTATGGACGGAGTCTTACCTTTCTGGAGTTGGAGCCTTTCCGAGCTGACCTCTTGCCTGGCAGAGAGAGGTCAAATGAGAACTTTAAGCTGGAGTTGAAGTCTACACCTAATGAAATAAAAAAAGGGGCGTTACTGCATCCCGGCTGTGCGGCAGACTGCGGGTCGGCTGCCCCGGGTGGGAGTCAGACGTTGCTCGAATTAAACCATGAAGCACCAAAGTGCAATCGCAGTCAAAGTGCGCCTCTCCTTTGCTCTAAGTGACCGTGGGTGTTTCCTTGAATTTTTTCAGTGTTTTACATGTACACGGCGACAGCAGAGAAGATCACAGGCGGGCTTAAACCCTCGTAGCCCTGCCCAACACATTTCTGTTCATCTTCTACATCTACACACCTTTTTTTTAAAGATTTTGTCTCTGATTTTATCCCAATTTAGTAGCCAATTACACCCTCTCTTTTTCATGTCAATCCCCCCCTCATATTCACTGCCATAGTCCTGAGACAGTCTCCTCCGAGCCGGCACTCGCCAAGCCATCGACCATAACTCTGGTACTCCAGAGCCACACTCCTATACACAGCGAATACCCTCCCCCCTCCCTGGGGCAGACCCCTGGTGCCACTCCTGGCCAGAGCTGACACAGACGTAGCCGGTGAAATTGAACCCCGGTCGCAGTGGCCACCCGGGAGGTCTCTACACACCTTTTTAAAGCAAAATATATACACTCAGTGGCCACTTTCATTAGGTACACCCGTACACCTGCTCGTTAATGCAATTATCTAATCAGCCACTCTCTATTAGGCTCACTTAAACTGGCCAGTTGAAGATTGGAAAAACATCAATGCATCCATCTTGCCTTGTGTCAACGGTTCAGGCTGGTGGTGGTGTAATGGAGTGGGGAATGTTTTCATGACACACATTAGGCCCCTTAATACCAATTGAGCATCGTTTAAATGCCGCAGCCTACCCGACCAGCCTGTTGCTGACCATGTGCATCCCTTTATGGCCATAGTCTACCCATCTTCTAATGCCTACTTCCAGCAGGATAATGTGCCATGTCATAAAGCACACGTCATCTGAATCTGGTTCCACGAACATGACAATGAGTTCAGTGTACTCCAATGGCCTCCACAGTCACCAGATCTCAGTCCAATAGAGCACCTTTGGGATGTGGTGGAATGAGAGATTCGCAACATAAATGTGCAGCCGACAAATCTGCAGCAACTGCGTAATGCTATCATGTCAACATGGACCAGAATCTCGGAGGAATGTTTCCAGCACCTTGTTGAATCCATGCCACAAAGAATTCAGGCTGTTCTCGGGGCAAAGGGGGGTCCTACCCAGTACTAGAAAGGTGTACCTAATAAAGTAGACACTGAGTGTATATCTGCTTCAGATTGATAGCTTTGGATGTCAGGTGTCTATTTGATACTTTCTTCTCTTGTTACTGGTGTGTGAGAGCAAAACAGGTCGAGGCTGCTACTTGGCAAAGGATTTATCCATCAAAGAATGAAAGTTGCATTTGTGTTATGATACTGTAAATAATAATGATAAAAAAATAGATAATGTGTCTTTATCATAAGCACAAGATTTCTCTGTGTTTCATCATCAAAGTGTCTCGCGTGGACGTGAAAGCCTCTCTTTCAGCACGCTGAATTCTACAGGATAGATTAGGGGAGATTTAAATAAAAGGCATGCCAAAATAACACAGCTGGGAAGGCAGTGATATACCAGTTAAACATATCGTTCCTCACTGCTTACACTGAACTAAGTCAGCTTGTGGATGGATTCTATAAGTGTGTGTAGTGGAGATAACTGACTCAGTGTAGTGTGGGCAGTAGAGATAACACACTCAGTGTAGTGTGGGCAGTGGGGATATCAAACTCAGTGTAGTGTGGGCAGTGGGGATAACACACTCAGTGTAGTGTGGGCAGTAGAGATAACACACTCAGTGTAGTGTGGGCAGTGGGGATAACACAGTCAGTGTAGTGTGGGCAGTAGAGATAACAAACTCAGTGTAGTGTGGGCAGTGGAGATAACAAACTCAGTGTAGTGTGGGCAGTGGAGATAACAAACTCAGTGTAGTGTGGGCAGTAGAGATATCTGACTCAGTGTAGTGTGGGCAGTAGAGATAACACACTCAGTGTAGTGTGGGCAGTAGAGATAACACACTCAGTGTAGTGTGGGCAGTGGGGATAACACACTCAGTGTAGTGTGGGCAGTAGAGATAACAAACTCAGTGTAGTGTGGGCAGTGGAGATAACAAACTCAGTGTAGTGTGGGGAGTGGAGATAACAAACTCAGTGTAGTGTGGGCAGTAGAGATAACAGACTGCAGTGATACCTAGCAGAGTGTACTATGGGTAGGGAGGATAACTAGGCCCTTGTGTATAGCTAGTAAGATGTAAGACCAGGGATAGCAGTGAGGCGTGTTAGGTGAGTTAGGGCGGAATTATGCTTCTGCGTCCAGGAATCTGCTGACATGTACACGTCTCGTACGCTGATGTCCGCATATGGGTTTGCCAACATACTTTCACATAACGTTAACGTGTGCACTAGGAGGCAGTGTCACATTTACTAAACTAAATAATGTACAGAAAATTAAGAAGGAACCCAGAAATGGAAATCCGTTTTCACCCTCGGTGAGGTTGTGAGCTTGTGAAGCCTGTGAGCTTATTATAGGGTTGTGTGGTGAAAGGATGTTGGTCTTGATTGCCATAAGTAAACAGAAAAAAAAAAAAAACCCTAGGGTTAAGGTTAAGCTGCAATTATACGTGGTTTTCATGGCTAACGATCAGCCATCTCCAGTTAGTAACATGTTTGCAGTTTTATGCCATAGCTGCATTTTGTTTATAGCTAACATTACGTTTTTAAGTGCATTGTTGATGTTACAGTAAAGTTTTTCATTTTAAGTTGGGCTAATATAGTTTACAAGCTGCAAAGTAGCTTTGTTCATATTACTTGAGTAGCCTACATCGCAATAATACTTCATTCGGTCCAAAGATTACTCTGTACGTTACCTTTTGTTGTTAATGACTTTGTTAACCAATGTCAACAATAAAGTCAATTATATTTACAACATGTACTGAGTTTTATTTATAATATATATGTCATTTAGCAGATGCTTTTATCCAAAGCGACTTACAGTAGTAAATGCATACATTTTTCAGTATGTGAACCCAGTAGGAATCGAACCCACAACCTAAGAGTTGTCAGTGCTATGCTATGCGCTTATCCATGGTAAGTATATGCGGTAACCTGCTAGCTAACTGTAGCTCAGTTCTAACTTAGCCAGATAGCTGAAATGCTCATGTTACTACAGCAACATTGCTATGTATCAGATTGTATGTATAGTTGACTAAATGACTATCTATCTAGCTAGTGGCAGCTATCTAGTTAACTTTACTGATGGAGATGTACATTTGATTTGGTTGATCAGGACATGCTCTTTGATGTTCTGGCAATGAGAGTTGACTGAAGCCAATTCTCTGCTCAACGAATCAGTGTTTGTTTGACGCACAAGACCACAGCTACGCGCGTCGTTGAAATTTGGGAGGTGTGCATGTTGGCTCCTCTGAGAGCCTCTGCAGCTACCGTTACCCATAAACCCCTTCTCTGCATAGCTACGGAGAAAGGTTTACATGTAGGGATGCAGGGCTGGGTCAGTACCCGCAGACTAGACAGTGTGAGAATACTAGCAGGGTGTTGGAGAGCTCTAACAACCTGCAGTCTGCCACTGTGTGCAGTGGCACCACACTAATATAATATAATATATGCCATTTTGGAAGCACTTTTATCCAAAGCAATAGATAGATAGTAGTGAGTGCATAGATTTTTCAGTATATGTGGTCTCAGTGGGAATTGAACCCACAACCTAAGCATTGCCAACGCAATGCTCTACCTACTGAGCTACACAGAACCAAGAAAGATGGTTCTGAAGCTCTTGAAAAAGTTCAAACAAGGGCAATTCAATTGGTATGAAAGGTAAAAGGTATGAGGATAGACTTTAAGGCACTCAATCTATTTAAGCTTAGCAAACGGAGACTTAGGGGGGATTTGATTGAGGTTTTTGAATTCCTAAAAGGGATTAACAAAGTGAACTACCAAAGATTAATTAAGATTTTGGTTAGCAGAACAAGAGGCCACAGGTGGAAATTAATTAAAGGCAAATTCTGCAAGGATGTTAGGAAGGTTTTTTTTGTTTTATTGACATTGACAATTGACATTTTAGTTGTCAATGCTTGGAACAGCATGCCAGGCATTGACAGGCAGAAACACTTAGCTTATTCAAGTCGCTGATGAGCCTAGATGGGCTGAACGGCCCGTTCTCATCATTATGTATTCTTATAATCTTATTTTAATGACACCAATACATACAATTGTACTTGTACATGTACTGTTGAAATAGGAAAGCCTGTGATGAGGCAGACAGACTACTGATTCTTGAAAATCGGGCCAAAACCTTTTTTTTCCCTCAATCTTCTTTTTTTTCAATAAGGAAAATAATAGATTGATATTTTGACAGAAAATATATGAGCTATCAATCAATGAAAAGGGACAACCTCCTGGTCAAATGATTATTTTTTTTGTTCACCTTTGGTACACCAGTTTTGTTAACTCTGTCATATAGTGAAAATGTCTTTTATTTTGCCACTGACAAACTAGAGCATCAAGAGATGTAAGCATTTATATACAGTAAGGATTGTGTGTTTTGTATAATTCTATGAAAATGTATTGTAGACATTTATTATGAAACCTACACATATATTGAATCCTACAACACTGAATGTTTTGAAAATTCATCTCTATTTTTGAGATTACAAATAACCAATTATAAACAATCTGGGGGAGTTGATGAGTCACTGACAGAGTTTACGACATATTACATAAAATAACATTCCTGTCTAAATGTGGGCCATTTCATTATGTCAAAATGATACAAAATGTCTAAAATATTAACTTAACGACATTGTTAAACTCTGATATTGAAACAAAGTGATTAACGAAACATAAACATTAGGTGCGCCTTGCAAACGTTGCTTCAATACCAGTTGGCCTGCCAGTGTTGGGTTTGCACCAGATGTATGTTTTGTGCAGGCTCCTTTTAGATGCATTTTTTCTTGCAGTTTTTCTTAGCTCTGCCACACAGGCCAGTTGTGGACTGATTGGCATATTGCTG